>JAODLC010000105.1:504343-519513 GCA_026781145.1 Hippopotamyrus pictus
GGGGGGGGGGGGGGGGGGGGGGGGGGGGGGCCTGTTGGCATCCATCATGCCCCCCCACCCAGGCAAATCAGATGTGCATAGAAAGAGCAGAACATGGCAGAGAGACTGGGCACCAACAATAAAATTCTCTCCGTTTGGGCTGAATGGTGCCCCAGGAATAAAAACGCTTTAATAGACCAGCCCCCCCCCAGAGCACCTGCATGAATGCTGTCCCCTCCCTAGGGGCTCCATATAGAACCATCATCATCGTTCCAAGACCCAAGGGCATCATCTCAAAGTCCAGTCTGGTAGTTCCTGAAAACAGGCGGTGGTCCAATGCTGCAGAGGATGTCGCTTCCTTTGATGGTGTGTGGGGGGGGGGGAGCGGTTTCCAACCTGCCCACCTCAGCACAGCAAACACCCGAAAGCTTTCAGATCCACAGTGCGACTGTGCGAAGTTCCTCCGCTAAGGCCATTGACGAAAAGCCGTCAGAACGGGAAATCGATAGTGAAGCAGCTGCTGCTTTCCAAAACATGCAGATCCCACTGTTCTACCGTGTGCGACACAGGGGAAGGATGTATGCATGATAAATCATGGGCCCATGCTAGGAATTCTGGGACATCAGTGTCACAAAGGGTGTATTTCTACAGGGGAAAAAAAAACACGACTACCGAAGGCCTTTTGCCAAAACATGACTGCTCACGGACGCCAATGTGCACATCAGCACAATTCAAACCAGCTCACACATTCAAACCGTCCATAAAGACTCCTAGGCATTTAATCAATGGCCATCGACTCTTTAATTGAAATCTATTGGCTGGTAAAAAAGCATTAGCCTTCTTAGGAAGGACTTCCTGATGATATAACTTTGTTAGCTGTGCCTCTACATGTAAATCAGCTGATACAGACCAATCGAGCTACAACGCAAGTGTGCGGCAGGTGCTAGGCTTGCTCATAATGCGCATTTGTGTGCGTGTGTGTCTGTGTGCGAGTATGTGGGTATGCACTCTCTGTGTGACTGCTGGGTACAGTTATATGTTGCGCTCATATTCCTATATCACGATAAATATCTATCCATCCAGGTCTAACACCTGCTTAGCCAGTTAAAGTTGTCTAGAGGAGGCAGTGTGCAAAGCAAGGGGGGTCCTGTAGGGGGCGCAAGACAAAGGCACGATTATTCACATGTCAGGTGAATGTATTGCCGAAAAGCTTTTGCACATGTTTTTGTTTTTCGCTGAATCTGTTTTCACGCTCGTTTGCCGCCTTGCACTTTTCCGGCCCGGAAGCACCTGAGATCTGACGAGGTGGAAACCACTTGACTCAGAAATGTGCGGCAGGCACCTGATCCAAGCTAAATCATCCGTCATTCCTCACCTGAAAGGCATATGGACACTTCGACAGCATGAAAGAGAGTGGCTCCGCCCCTTTTGCTTTCGTTCAGTTACACGTTAGAGCTAAAATAACAACAAATTGTTATGGGCCACCTCAACATCTTTGACCGTGATTTATCACATGCTGCGGGCCAGGGAACCACATTCGATGATTATGACTCTGAGCCGAAACCAGAGCAAAAATCAAACGCTATTCTTATTCTGAGTTTGGGGCAATGTTTCCGGCTTACAAATACAATTAAAAAAACAGAAATACGATTATTCCAGCCAATTTCAATTAGCGCGTCTGGCCAAAACGTGATTCCAAACTAGAGGAGGAAATCACGTGAAAAGTGAGCGTGATCATTCTCACATATCGCAAACTGACCCGCCGGGTCATAAATTGCTCTGCAGCCCAGAGTTACAATGTGTGACTATGATCAAAACCAGGACATCGACGCCTGTGTCGGGAAGCGACCCACTCGATTTCGGGGATGGATCAAGCCCATCGACAGGCCTATCCCAAACCAATCTATCGGCCCAGATCAGGAGTGAGACGGTATCCGAGGAAACGGCACCGTCTCCAAGAGAGCCGCAAGAAACGGTCAAGTATGACCACACCACATTAGAAATATTTTCTTAGTGAGAAACCCGTATGTACTTCACGTCATTGTTTTATGGTTGTTGCAGTCATTAGCTTATTTTATGGTTAGATAAGGTAGAGTTACGCATTTTAAGGACTATTATTTCATCATCTTCTCAGTGATAGCTAGGGAGAGAGTGGTCCAGAGAGGGATGTGAGTGAAGAATGATAGAAATTAGCCTTTGAAGCCCACTGGGCGTGGGATTAGTCTGCACTATTACTCACCGCCTGGTTTAACCCAATGGGAACCCATAGAGCAACAGAACTGGGATAAAGCAGCGTCTGACTGCCATCCCAGGATAACAGCACCCTCCGGGGGAGCTGAAGCCTGGAAGCTCGGGAGAGAGGGTCTGCAGCTTTTTAGACTGTGTCCCGGGGCCTTTCTTAATGTATTTAACTCCTATCTGATGGAGAAAATGACGTCACCTGACTGGAAAATCGGCTGCAGGCTGGAATGGGACCAAAATCACAGAGAATTACTCACACCTGCAAAAGCCAGGTGACGTCATTTTCTGTCCGAACGATGACTTGATTAATCAACGAGCCTGGCCGTCCTCCTATAACAGGGGTGTCCATCTTGGCTCGCAGCCGTGCAGAAGGATTCGGAGTGAGCTTCAAGGCCGGACAAAGGAAGCGGGGAGCTCCTGGTGTCGTCTCGAAACATCAACGCATAGACTGCCTCTTCCCAAGCCCCCCATCTGGTGACAAATCAGAGTGATGGGCCGGGCTCCCGTCAGAGATCAGCCAAAGGAAACAAAACGATCTCCCTATTCAAAGATGGGTCGAGGATCGATACTGCTTATCGATAAACGGTGGAATATATTGTCCTCTTTTGATGAATACTCACATAAAGGGGAAACACCCACCTGATATTTTCCACATAGTCACGTTTTATTGGCGTGACTCCGTTTTAAAGCCCACGTTTTTCTAGAGAGGGTACTTTTTAGTGTTTCAAAGCACGCACGATCCCGAGACAACCGTCTGACACGGATCTGTGCGTTTTTGTTATTTCAGCAACAATTGGTACGCAGGCTGGGCTGTCAGGTGGCCGAGAGGCCCAGGTACAGATGCTAAAAATAGACCGGGGGGGTGCAAGATAAACCACAGCGCGGGGGGGGGGGATACTAGCGTTAGCCATAAATAACTCCATTTTAGGGGATTCAGCAGATCTGAAACCTGGACGAAGTCCAACGATTCGGCGGAGGAGCTTGAGAAACGCACCTAACCTGGTTTGCCACAACGAAAATACCCCACCGCATAAAAATAGAAGCACAAAGAAATGCAAACGACGGTAACTTTCAGTGACATGTATGCGCAGGTAAAAAGACTTTAAAATAAATACATCAATGCCATTTGTTTGCCTCACTAGGCAATGCAAACAAAAGCTAGCGCCCTGCTTGTTCTATTTCCTGCCTGGAGTTTATATATAAATATCAGTTCCCGAAGATCAAAACACGATGGACACTTTAAGTTTGCCAAGTTAGCCGCTCTGAATGATAATCGTGCGGTGAGGTTTTTTTTTTTTACACCAAGTAGACGGCCAGAAATATTAAAGAGTACACGGTGAATATGAACATGCAGCATCACGGAGAAGATCCATTTCCACCAGAAGATGAGACTAATGACCCGTGAAGATAACAAAGGTGACTGTGCCATCTGCTCGCGTAAAAAACGGCTTGGCGCGGCCACGGGCAGGAGAGCGGGCACGCGGCTCTGTGCCAACATGCAGACGAGCGCATATTTATTACGGTAAAAACTCCAAACGTCTAATTACGCAGAAATGCTGAACAACAAGCGCTACGTGAGCGACGGCGTCATGACTGATCATGAAGCTTGGACGGGGACACTCTGTGCACGTTAATTAATTCACCGAGAATAGTAGGAGAAATGTGAAAAATACTGCATGGAATTGGAATTAAAGCCAGAGGAAAGCAGTGATTTCATACAAAAGATGGTAAACAACGCCATGGGGAATTACGCAAGGCACAATTTCAGTTTGGATTGAGAAATTCCGGCTATTTAATGATTTAATAACACCGCAATAAATAAGACTTTCATTTCCAGAGGATTACACTCTTCTGGGGTGGCTGCCTCTGATGAAAACATCGAGCACAAAAATAGATTTCAATAATGGAAAAAACCTGCAACACTTCTTTGCCTGGATTTTCACACAAAAAGTGTGGGTACCTGTTTATCCCTGTATATTTCTTACATAATGTTAGATTCAGGGCCTTGGTTAAGGGAAGGAGATGCCCATACCAGGAGACTGATAAAACAAACTAAAACAAAATGGGTGTCATTTACCTCCATGCCACAAGTGGCCGCCACCAACTGACATTAACCACTTAAAACCAAACTGGGCAGCAGCTCTGGTTCTGCACCTGAGGCGGATATTCCTGCCCTCTGGGGAGGGTCACGGTGAAGGATGGCGTGGCGTTCACGGCAAGCTCTCGCGGACCGCCAGCAGAAGCCGGGATCTAAACATAGACGCGTCTCTGCCTGATAAGACATCAAACGCCTTTCATCTGTGTAGATAGAGAGCTGGTGTCGTCTGCTACTCTGGGAGACATCTGAAGGCCGTGAGACTGGCAGAACACCAGTCATCTGGAAGAACAGGGGAGGGGCCAACTTCCAAAGTGAAATATGATTTTGTATGTTTATCGATTTACTTCAATCGCAAAGCAGGCAATTTTAGCCCAGAGTGACTTACGCAGCTTATTAATATTGACATAACTCCTTTATTACATAAGAATTTCGCTTAAATTACCTTAATCGGCGGTACAACAGAGGCACTTGGTGTCAAAGGTCTACTAGGCCACTGCGTCACCTGCTTGCCTAAGTACCACATCAGCACTGTGGACGCCCAGGCCATCCAATCAGAGTTAGCGTCGGCATATCAAGGCGAATAGAACTCATCTGAGTGGAAATGATGTCGTGCAGCCTATGCTGGCTATTGGTTGAGATGAATGAGCCGGGAAGTGGTGAAGGTTACTGAGTGAAGCTGCGAGACCTGATATATCCCTCCTACAATGCATGAGCGACTCCAACATCTGCCATGGTGTATCCCTGTATCACCTAATTATTTCAGTGGATTCTGATGGCAGGAAGGCTGGGGCTTTCATCGTAAATGGAGGGTGTGTTAGCGGCTTCACGCGCGGGCGGTAAGGCGCTGGGGTTTCACACCTCCAGGGTTGTGGGTTCCACTCCAGTCCTTGTTACATGTTCTCCCACAACCCATGTGATCGCAGCTCCAGCTGATCAGAGTCTAAATTGTGGGAAAGGCTCTGGCTTAAACAAACCCGGATTTGATGAGCGGTTATTAAAGAATGACGGCTGAAGAACCAGCAGCATGTCGCAAGCGGCATATTTTGGATTTTGTACAAATCGATCTATTTTGTACAAAACGGTTTATTTCACAAACTGACCTGTAGTATCATGCATTATAAAGCAGGCTGAGCTTTTTGCAGTTTTCTCCGCTCATCAAAATGTTTATGTAGAAGCGGGATTGAGGAATGGCGGCACAAAAGGAAGTTTGTAGTTTTTAGCTCCTAACAGAAACTTGTAAAAGCACATTCCTGTCCGGAGACGACAGTGTTGCATAACTCCGGACCTGCCACTAGTCCGTGAGCGAGTCGGCGGGGCTGTACGGAGACAGCCCTCGCCTCAGATGGATGGTTCCGGATGGAATATCTGTTGGCGGAAAGTAGAAGGGGTCCAAGCGAGGCTCAAAACGTGGCCCGAGCAATCCAGAAACATCCATCACCCGTCAAGGTGAACGTCCCTGTTTAGAATGATTCCCCAGCCATGCAGTCTGGTTTTCATTAGGCCAGCGAGAGCTCAAAGGCAGGCTGGTAATTTGGAGGGAGAGATTTAAAGAACCACAGATGGGGATGGGGGGGTGACCATAAAGACCTTTCATCATAAAACATGTCAATACAAGGTAACTGGCGTGATGGAGACAAGCTAAGAGGTAACGGAATAAAAAAAATACAAGTGAAAATACAAGATTGAAAAGGTCTGACTTTCTGGTATATTCTACTGAAGCTGGGCCAAGCTGTTAAAAAGACCTTACAGCCTGAAACCAAGATGTCCCTCAGAATTGAACAAGACATCCGACTAGGAAGTCTGGAAATGCCCCATTTGTACTGAAGGTCGCCCCAGAGGTGGAGGTTGTGCTAGATATCTCCAGTGCTTCCTGACCTGCATGGAGGCTGAGGTCAATGGCTGGGTGTGGCGCTGGTGGGAGTGGGCAGACATAGAGCAGAGGACCAGCAGAGGACCAGCAGAGGACCAGCAGAGGTCAAACTGAGTTGGATATTGGATCGCTGTGACCTTTGGGACGTCAGATGGCACTGCATTACAAACATACATGATTCTACAGCGGAAATCACTGCATGGACACTTCTGAAAATCATTATCTGTGACCACAGTTTGTCACTGCGTCCACAAATGCAGGATGAGGTTCTACCATGCAAAGAAGAAACCAGATCTAAACACGATCCAGAAATGGCCTCTCTGCGCCCGAGCTCATGCAAGAAGGACTGTGGCAAAATGAAAAGCTTATCATCTGGTCTGACAAATCAAAATCTCAAATTCTTTTTAGAAAACACGGATGCTGCGTCCTCTGGGCTAAAGCGGAGAGGGACCATCCAGCTTGTCATCAGCAGACAGTTCAAAGCCCAGCATCCATGATGGTATACAGGGCTGCATTAATGCCCATGGCTGGGGTGAAAGACATCATTGATGCTAAAGGATATATATATATATATACACATACACACACACATATGTTTTGGAGCAACATATGCTGCGGTCTTTTTCAGGAAAGGCCTTGTATATTTCAGCAACTCAATGCCAACACACATTCTGTGTGTATTACAGCAGCATGGCTCCATAGTAGAAGAGTCCGGGTGCTATACTGGCCTTTCTGCAGTCCAGACCTGTCACCCACTGAAAACATTTACCGCATCATGAAACGAAAAATATGACAAAGGCGACCCTGAACTGTTGAGCAGCTGAAATCCTGTATCAGGCAAGACTGGGACAACGATTCGCTTTCAGAACTCCAGTAACTGGTCTCCTCGGCACCCAGACATTTACAGAGTGCTGTTAAAAGAGGAGGTGATGCAACGCAGCGGTAAACATGCCCCTGGCCCAACATTTTAGAAACGTGTTGCTGGCAAATTCTAATTGAGCATATATTTGTTATTAAACAATGCAATTTCTCACTTTCAACATTTGATATGTAGTCTTTGTTCTATTAACTGTGGGTTTATATGATTTCTGTTTTTATTTACATTATACACCGCATGGCAGCTTCATTGGGAACGGGGTTGTATCCTAAGCTAAATGGTACATTTTTTTGAAGCACTATAAGGATTCATGGGAAACTGAATTAAAAGATTAGAAACAGAATACACAAGGGTTGAGGTCCTCTTTTCCTGTTTAACATTAAGATATATTAATGCTTGTTTTAAAGCTGATGGAATATCGTTCAGGGGGTGATGAGATGAATTTCAGTAACCTGCTGAGCGCAAAGTCTACTGTCAATTTACGGACTGGCAACACAAAGTGGGTGGGGCCTCGAGTCGTGGTATAAAACTGCCACTCTTTATTAAATAAAAAAGTCTGGCTTGGGCCACGCCGGTCAGCGTCTGCATATTTCGGCAGTCCCCCGACCAGCTTACTCCTGCATCTGGTCCTCATTTGTGTCACTCTGGGAGTCATTTAGGGATTAAGAGGCTTGAAAATTCCCTCGCCCTGCGCAACAAGAATGTCCCAGCCTCTGCCCGATCAAAAATACCAAAAGAGAGATGACGAATACTGAGGTCCACTATTGCAGATACGAAACGCATAGTAAAATTGGATTGCAGGAGACCACGGGGTTACACGCGTCAAAACATTATCCGAAATAGCCCAAATAACAGCCACGATGTTATTTATAAATTATTTGTACCGTCAGGAAGCAGTGATCAAACGAGTTAGTGGCGCGTTTTAGTGGGTAGATCATATTTTAGCAGAATACCGATTTAGACAGGAAGTTATTTATAGAAACCATTCTTGCCAACCACCTAGCTCAAGGGTACAACAGCTGGACACTTCAACCTACCCAGAACTGTAACTAAGCGGTTCGGGGTTCAGTGAGAGTTCAGCTGAACAAGATAATCTAACGCAGAATGAATTGACGGTACCAGCGGTGCATTGTGTTATGGGATGAAAACCTGCTAAGTGGCGAACAATACGAAGAAGAAGAACAACGAATAATAATAATAATAATAATAATAATAATAATGAAGAATAAATCGCATCAAGTGAGAGGTTATTTGAGAAATCGGTCACGTACGTTAAATGTAAGTTAGTCACGGACGTTTCAGGGTTATTGAGGCGGGCAGACAGCATGATCAGAACGCCTTTGCGGCTCGACCAGGGTCATCGAGCTCCGATCGCAGGGAGATGTCACCACGTGACCTGCGGATATCGGAGGCCCGAGACGCCTCCAAAATTGACCCAGACCTTCTACGTCTCCAGAGATTATAGACTAAATATAGAAGGCAGACAGAAGCACCACTTAACTTGCCCCCCGATCCACCTCGAGCGTCGAGAACTCGACTGCACTCGCGGAGATTTTAATATTTACTCGGCGCATGCAATATGCATGTGGACAGTGGAGGTCAGAGCCCCTACGTCCGGCGCCGGTCCATAAAAACCCCCCACCGTGATGCAGCACTCTAGCCTATAGGAAAAGGAGATGTAGGCGTTCACCCATCCCCCCTCCGCCGGACAAGGGCACAACACCTCTGGGTTGGAATTTTAAAAACGCTCGTGTTAAATCATCAGCCACTCAAAGGGAGAAAGGAAGGTATTTCATCCTGAACTAACATGTGAGCCCCATCACGACTGAACAGTGCAGCGCCCTGAGAAGCTGCTGAGAGTCCAAGTTTGTAGGCATTGATGTATTTCCCATTGTGGCGTTTATGTATGACGGTAGTCAGTTCTAGAAGTGTAATAGAAATTAGTAACTTTAATATACCGGTCTTACGTTATTCTAAATTGAAAGCTGCACGACCAGAGATTCCAAAACGAGAACAGCTTGCCGATAGCATCAGTTCAGATCAAAGGAGATCAATATCTTCAAAAAGCTTGTTAGCGGGAGGATGAGAGAGAGAGCTCGATATGACAACGAAAGCACCCACGCAGGCTCGGGGGAGGGGGGGGGTGAATTAATTTAGTCACGGTACCAGCGGTGTCTTTTTGCCAGTTGTAAAATGATGCACGCTGATGATTGGGGACGGCATTGCGTAAGGCAGCGGGGACTCAGCACCGCTGTCCGCCAGCCGCGATGTCCCGGACTGGAGCGCGGGGTTTCGGCGGCGTCCCAAGGACGTGTACGCCGGTGACACGGCGGGATGGGGCTCAGGAGGGCGGCGCAGTGCGCACTGCCGAGGATCCGAGCCGCCTACTATCCCTACTATCGCGGCTAGATCGAACCTTCAAGTGGCCGGCATTCCATCACCTGTACTACAAGTGACATTGTGTGTGTGTTTTTTAATTAAACGTGCGATCGGCATAAAACTATGTAAAGAATGAAACTAGCTATAATGTCCAGATTTACTTCAAAGAGATATAGGACAACACAGGACGGCTCAAGTGAATGTGTTAAAATCATACTGCCAGTTTTGCCGTGTGACGAAAAAAAGAAACTGCAAAGTTTGGTGCAGTGATTGTAACACAATTCAAAACACGGAGCGTGAGTGTAAAGGCTTAGATCTGCTGTAATATATAACACACGCTATTTACTTGGCAATAAAAGATGATCGTCGTGCAGTCCAGGCCAGCTGGCCGTCTCATAACTTTGCAATCCCAAAGACGAGGGTTAAGCAATGCGCCTTTGAACACATTTACCCCAGGCTTTGACCCCGCGCCCCGACCGGTCAGGAGCCCCGCGCTCCTCCGCAGGTCATTCAAAAACTCAAGGCCACTGGTTCTCCTTGGGTCCCACAACGTGTGCATTTAAATAAATTAAATTAAAAACAAACAGTCTTCCGGCAGTCTTTTAATGACACAGCAATGAACACCCTTCAGTGGCTATAATACGGCTATCATAACAGAAAGGCAAGGCGCCCCTGTTTTAACGTTGCTATACAGAAGCCTGTTGGATTTTTTCCCTTACGGGACGGAACTTCCCTCTTTTTAATTCAGGATAAATGCCGATAAATCACACTAAAATATTCCATGCGTTGTTTAAAAACCCTGCCGTGTCTGAAGTCTTAATCTGACTGGCAAGTCAGTAGTAGGTTGAAGAGACAGAGACAATAGCAGTGCATGACTGGAGGGATACACTGCCCTTTGTACAGAGTAACCACTGGAATTTATACATTTAAAACAAAAATTTGACATTCATCCGCCGCAAAATGCAATTAAATCTCAGTGAGAGCTGAGCGTGATCGCGAGCCGCGGGTGCATTTGTCACCTGTGTTTCCCTTCCGCAAAGAACAATGGATGTAGCATTATTCATGTGCTTTATGCGGAAAATAAACTTACCTAACAAAGAAGGAAATATCGCAGACATTACGGCCCCGGACGCGTTTTAAAATCCCACACGAAGGAGAGAAATGGCACGGCGTCTGGGATCTTTTACATTCATTAGAGTCACGAAAGTGTGAGATGCAGTCACGCCGGAGCAGATGAACGAAGTAGATGTTCACATCTTACTATCTCCCACGTCTTACAACCTCTCTCCGTCCTTGCGATCAGAAATAACAAAAAGAAGGTGTGCCGATGCTTTTCTGTCTTCCCCCTCTTGTCCCCGGGAATTAAAAACTGCGGCTGTCTCTGATTCGGCGGCGATGCGCGTCCCCGGTCCGGCTGTGCGCGGATCTCCTCACGCCGTCCTCATTTCTCCGTCAGTCCGTCGCAGTAGGTGGATGCTGAGGATAGGAGACCCTCTAGAGTCCATGCTGGACCGATGCGAGCAGAACCGTCAGCTTTTCCTTTTTTTATCCACACGGGACGGGCGGCTCTTAATAAAACGCCCCTCACCAGCAGGAGTTATATTAATCCGACAACCTTTGTGCGCCCCTTTAAACAAAGAAAAGGCAAAAACGCCTTTGTGGCCTTTGTGGTTTATTCCTGGGTGACTAGGACAAAAATAAACAAGAAACGGAACCGACTGCAAAAAGAAACCTGCCCAGTGCATATAGGCTACAGTAATTTCCGTACGTGTTTTTTCTTTTAACAAATCATGCTTTTAAGCACTCATTTTTTAGATGCGTACCGTGTCTTTCCCCTAAATTAAACTCGACAGTAGTTAAAATCATGTTACGATTTCAGATTATGGCTATCTTTTTTATAATGATCATAAAGCATGACAGTGTGGGAAATTGATCGAGGGAGACATTTAAATCCCAGCTGGGGCATTACCTCCACGATCGCAACCTTATCATAGGTCCAGATCAGTTATTCTTATCGTTTTGTTTCATTAATCGTGCCAGTTTGCTAGGGAGCTGGGCACAGGTGAAAGAAAGATAAATACAGTCATTAAAATCAACGCAATGGCCCGTTGATTATGTCCCGAATGAAAGCACTGTACTTTTACACTGCAAAGAGGAACATATACACCGCGGTGAAGCTTATTCTAAACTTATCTTGTGTGTCCTTTAAATAAAAAAAGGACGTGAGGCAATTTATATACTGTCAGGAGACCCAGGGTTTGCACGGCAGTGTGCATTGTTTGTAAATATACTGCAAGCCAGGCTAATTTTAATTCTTTATTTCTTGTATAACAGCGTCTGTAATTGACATAAAAGAGGGTAAGTAATAAAACCCATGGCGACAGAAAAAGCGTCTGACGTCCCTGTAACATTACTGTGCTGAACAGGGAGCGGTACAGCGGTCTGAGGCGACAGACGCGTGCAGACAGAGGGACACGGCAGACCGCAGACGGGAGCGGTCTGTACTCAACGTGTTAGATAGCTCACCATAATGTTCGCCTTATTTGGAGGGGGGTGTCTGCCTTTGTGAATCTTTTAAATGGAGGTTGGTGACTGCACACCTGAGGACACTGCACATCGGAGTGTTATGCAGTGGTTATGAGTCTGATGGCCAGCCGGCAGGGGGGTCAGTCACAGGCACACATGCAAGGCAACCAAGGCGACCACTCCCGGTGCCCCCCCATGTCACAAGCGACACGCAGGACAGCCCTGAGCAGGCCGCCTCACAGATGGCTGACACTTCCCCCCCTTCCACCCCTCCAGTGCGGGGAATTCCTTTGCCGGAAACAGGTCACTCTCCCGCTGTGCCCCCGATCTGTAAAGCTGCCCAGCTCTTAAAGTTTGACTGGGGGCTGGGGGGGGGGTCCTCTCCATATCTGCCTTATGCTGGTGTGACACTGGGATGCTAGAAACCCGCAAGAGAGGAACAGTTTGTGCGCGAGCGAAAATCTTTTGGAGCGACTTGTCTCCCCCTCTTAAAAAAATAAGGGTGTAAATGACCCCCCCCCCAAACACCTAGCAGGATAGGCAGGGGGCAGTCTTCTAAAAAAAGGGTGTGGTATACCAAAAGTCCAGAACATTCCGTGTCATCAGATGCTGCCAGTTTAAATACCGGTGACCCTTAAGACACCCACAAGCTGTCATCTTCCATCCTTCCAGGGCTGCCCGTTGGTGGGGGGGGGGACCTGCCCCTCTGCCATAATACAGCCATCTTTGGAGTTTACGAGCCAAGTTGTCTATTGATGAAAACCTCACAGGAAGTAGAAAATGGACATGTATGTCCTTTCCTTTTCATTTCTCTGCCTGAGCTCAACGGCATAGAGGACAATTCAATGTTGGGAGCGACTCAGCTTACTAATTTAAATACAAAGGTTTGTATATTGGAGGGAACGAATGAATTCAAATGAAATACTGGGGGTACAAATCCCCCTCGCCCCCCCTGGGCTCCTGAGTTGTGACCCACCCAGTTTGTAGGCGGCTGTACGGTCCGTCCTCTTTACCTCGGAGCTCGTGTTCCTGGTGTCTGTGAGGGTCTCTGCTCGGAGCAGAAGCTGAGGTGTGTTTGCCAACCGGGCCCTGATGGACGCGAGAGCCAGGTGACTATTACGGACAGACAGACAGACTAGTTCCCATTAGAGGAGGAACAGTGAGCAGGAAAGTGAAGGAAACGTCATGTTAGCGTCGCGGCTACGTCACGCGCCGCCATCCATCATCTGCGGAACAAGGGCATCGGGAGCAGGTGTGAGGAGGGTATATAGGCGTCTACGGAAATGCCCGTGACTCATTCAAAAGGCAGACGTCAGCCTTTGTGTGAGGAAAACGCACCTTAATCTTGGTAAAAACGTGTAAGACTGAATCAAATTGTTTTTCAGAGTTACTTATCGTGTGCGACTGATCCTGCTTTTTCCAGACCGGTGCCTGTTTATAAGTCATGGAGATGCAGTTTGTGCTGCTCTTTCTCCTGATGCACACAGTCAGGTCACTGAGGCTGGCTGTTCTGGAAGTGGCTTCCATCTCTCATTCCAGCTCTTGGGGGACAGTGTTGGATCTCTGCATCTCAGGTTCGTCGATGCCAATTAAACAGGGTCCTGAATTGTCTTTGTCCTCTAAAAAGAACACCCCCTCCCCCCCCCCACCGAGTAACACAGCTTCCTGTCTCCGCAGCTAAGGTGTAGGATGGAGCTGTCCTGTTTGGAGATCAGTAGCTTAGAGGATGCAGTTGGGGCCACACTGAGCTTGACAGAAGTGAATCATCACACGTTTATCCGGAGTAGTTTAGACGAGCCCCTGGGGGAGTTGGAAGAATTAATACTCATTCTCAAGTGAATTCAGAACAGTGTGGGTGTTTCTGCTACATTGCAGCTTGGCAGAAATGAGCTTTTATTATCTTCAAACCCATATGTGTTTTTATTCTGGTCCAGACAAAGACTTACTGTAGTTTTGGGAGGAAAGCAAGATCGAATCTTGTAGTCCTGGTGGGGGGATGGTTGGCTTTGGGGTAGGGGGAAGGGTTTTAAACCTGACTCACTCCACAACTCCCCCCCCCGACATGTTTCCAGGTGGCAGCTGGGAAACAAGCGAGATGCGGTCAGCACGCACTGCACCTCCCAGGAAACCTTCTTCTCTCATGGGAATCCCTGCATGCGTCGTCCATCAGTCAGCAGCGGCAGCACAGAATTATATATCCACCATCAGCCCATCCTTCAGGTGGTGCTGTCTGGGGCGGGGCATGTGTTTCAAGTCAAGTAAGCTCATGGGAGTTTTACCTAAAATTGTTCTGATGGCAGAAAGAAAAATGATTAGTTCAGAGAGATAGCCAATCAGATCTTGGTCGGAAGTCATACCCACCAATCAGCTGCCTTGGTCCCACCTCCTCTACAAACTGATTGGTTATCTCTCAGAACCAAACATTTTTCAAGACTGTGATAAATAACGTGGCAGCAAAGAACAATAGAAGAAATACAAGAGTGTCAATAAACTGGCAATAAAAAGTAAATAAGTATTGTTCATTGTCAAAGAAGCGTCTTTCAGATGAATGAAACTGCAGGAAAAAACATTTGGGGGTTAAATGTCTCAGGGGTCTGAATGGATGTGTTTGATTTAGCAGATAAGGCAGCATTAGCTGTGTTTGTCATTCACTTGTCTGTGGGGACAAAAGGGACACGCGCAGAAAATCAATCAGCCCTTGGAGCACGTGTCGTAAGAGGGTGTCCCAGGGAAACAGCCAGCCTGACCCCCCCGGGACAGACACAGACGCCGTTACCATAGCGTGCTGAGACACAGAGAGTCACCCCAAGGACAGAAAAAGAGTTGCCTAGAGATTCTTATAGAGAGAAGACAACACACAAAGTAATTTGTTTTTTGGCATAAAATGAGCAGGCCAATAGGTGGCGCAGTGGTTAATAAAAGTGCACATCTCACAGAAAGGTGGGGACCGAAGAGCCTTGATGTGGGGAGTAGAGGGTAGATATAGCTGACTGCTCAGATGCTCATCCAGGCATTTCTTGGCCTGTCCCCTCTCTCTTGTTACCACCCTTGCCCTCCAGGCCCCGCCCCCTCTCTCCTGGTACCACCCTTGCCCTCCAGGCCCCGCCCACTCTCTCTTGTTACCGCCCTTATGCTCCAGGCCCCTCCCCCTCTCTCCTTGTACCGCCCTTCCCCTCCCGGCCCCCCCCCCTCCCCCCCCG
>JAODLC010000105.1:535641-565400 GCA_026781145.1 Hippopotamyrus pictus
GGCAAAGGGTTAGGGGGGGGGGGGGGGGGGGTATTTCTATTTGTTTGTGCAGAAATGCGCCTTTGTTTTTCTTAAAGGGACCTCGTCCCCATTTTGTGCATGTTGTTTGAAGGGCAAACTACCAGGGAGGTGTGCGCTGTCCAGGCCTAGCGATCAGTGCTCGGGTTAGACTGAACACTGTTCCAAACGGTCCCACACTGACTCCTGCCAAGGTTCAGAAACGCGACGGAGCAATTAAGGTGGAGATTAAAAGGCATTTAAATAACCTGTAAAAATGCTAATCAGGCAGGCGGGGCTCCCATATTGTCCCCTACACTCTGGAAATAACCAAACTGATGCTCCTGGGGAAACGCTGGGCTGGGATAATTTGTTTTACGAATATGACTCATACAGTCTGTCAGGACATCTTACCAGCGCCCGTGGCAATACCCCCCGCCACCCCAAATGGGATTCCCTGGGACCACGTGACTCCCCGAGGCTCTTTAGCTCTGAATTAGTGACATTAAAAACCGTTTCTCATCGGTGTGAACGTAGGATGGAGCCCCAAAGCAAGGCTCCAGAGGGCGTAGGTAAGAGACAGGCTGTTCGGGTCCCGGCAGTAAGACGGTAACCCAGATTTTCACTGTTAAAAATTCTCCCTCTGAACCACGAGAAAGGCGAGTGCAAAAAGTATCAAAAATTACAACTCGCAGTCCGGGTGTTACACTTACGCCAGGGACGTGTTTCTTAAACCTGTTACATTCCCGAAGCTGGGAAGAAACCGGATCCTTCCTGCACACTGAACCACCCTCTCTTCTGATACATGCTCCCAGCATGCTGAAATAATTCATATCGGCAAAACGATGAAGCGGATATCGTGGGTTTTCCGTGCATCTGTCCGTATTAGACAGGGTTATTGAAAGGGCGCCTGGACTGAGACGTCACTCTCCCGTTAATTGTGCGCTAACATCAGCAGAAATTGTTTTTTTTTTCTTTTAAATAATGATATCACTTCTCACTGTGAATCTACCTAATCTGAGATAAGACCTTTCTCTCTAGTAATGGGATGAGGGAGATTTATGAAACGGCTCAACCGGAGAAATGAGGGGGGATTAGCGTGACTAGCAGAGATTCCAATAAGCCGCCGCGGTGTTTGCGCGGCGGGGATGCGATCGATGAGGGGCCGCCGGTGGCAGGGGAGCCCGGCGCTGATGAGGGGAGGATGGCAGGCTTACCGAAAATAGCCAGGAAACGCAGAGCCGCGTGGGTCCGGTTTATAAATTACACTATGCCAGCTTTTGATCCGCAGGGATAACAAGCACACCGCCGGGGCAGATCAGTCTGCACACCTTACCGGGCCTGCACCCGCCCCCCAATATCCCTTCAATTAAAAGAAAATCGCTTCTAAAAATAGAATATTGGCCAATACTGCTCCCTGTCCTGCAATGAACCGTCATTAACTCGTGCAGAAATGCTTACAAATGGACTTATTTCTGATATTGCTCTTAAATACCAGCGTCAGTGTCCTCTGTCCTTGAGAAACCCTTGGGTTTCATGCATGCTTAATTTCGGGTGGGTCAAAGTTAATATTGTAACAACAACCATCCAGGTTTTAATGAGCCATCCCTTTTCCCAGGCAAGCCTAGGGATCCACTATTAAATAAAAAGAAAATTGGTATGTAGACGTCTCGCGTTAGGCGAGCATCTTACATTGACTTACTTGTAAGCCCCTGGTAATTCAAATCGTTCTCTTTAAATCTTTTGAGTATACACTGAGCAAAAACTATACGCCAAACAAACAACCACCAACCATCTGTAGTAACTAAGGACATGTAGACCCTACCAGTTGAGTAATCATTCGATAAACAGAATGATTTAAATCTATTCTAGTCGATAGTTTTATCACTTATTTCTTGTGGCGCTTCAGCAGTCTCCTGTTAGCCAAATGATCCCGTTTAAGTTAATAACACAGCCCACACCCCAACACAGACTCTGGGAATCACTAGGATCAATGGGGGCTGGGGCTACAATCCTCAGCTCTATAGGTGCCGTTGTAGTTAAGATTTATTTAATGGCTCTTGGGAATTTCACACAAAAATGTTCTCAAGGCAGAACGAAAGATGATTGGTTCAGAGAGATAACCAATAAGATTGTTGAGGAGGTGAGACCAAGACATCTGATTGGTTGGTGCCGCCTCCTGTAGTTGCTCGGACCCACCTCCTCTACAGTCTGATTGGTTAGCTCTCTGAATCAATCATTTTTCGTTCTGCCCTCAGAACATTTTTGTGTAAGTAAAATTCCCATAAGCTATTTAACACTGCAGAAAAGAAAATGATTCAGTGCTAATACAGGTAACCAGAATGTTGTCAGGTCAGGGCCCAGAATCAAGGTCAGTTTCTAAATCATTCAGAGAGGAAGTTGCGTGATTAGATATATATTTCTCCAGACTTGAGCCATGAGTTCCCAGCCACGTAGGTCCTACTTTCGGTATTTGCCTGTATAATGTAATAAGGTCTGCGCTTTGCATTCTCAAACTTTTACCTCTTTAACTTGAAGTATTACATTTGATACAAGTAACAGGGCCTTTAAAGGAATTTATTTTGCAGTTAAATAATTTGGCCGCTGTTTTGGTTATTCTGGCGTCGCATTAATATTGTGTTTATGCTACAGCGATATTAGCTAATATTCACCGTTTTGTCGCGTAAGATGCAACGCTGGTTAAAACAAGATGGTGTGTTTGCTAGGCTGATATCCCCGTAACCCCATATTCACATCTGTAGCTGCAAATTATTTTTGTGCAAAAAAAAAAAAACAAGAGAAATCATTAGTGCTCACATAGCAGACCGTAAAATATCACTAACAGATGTGGCTATCAAAACTAACATGAACCCCAAACATTTACCTGCTTAATGCTAATCTGAAGTTACCCTAAATTAGACACACCACTGCCTCATTTTACACTTAATTGACTGCCTCGTAAATCTCTCCATGTTTTGGTTGTACATTATATAATGTGACAATATTAGGGCCACTAACCCGTATTATTCAATGTCCAAGCCTCGAGAAATCATTACCGCTTCGTTCCTGCATAATGGTGTCAGGAATAAAACCCTTTGAATGACAAAAACGCATAAATCGCGTAAAACTCGACTGAAACTGAAAATGCAAGATTAGGGCAAATTTTAATCATACTTTGGAGATTTGATTAATTCGGTGACACAAACAGCGCTCCTAGTAAGCAAATAAATGTAGGTGTGATTTACATCTTCAGTGTAAATTTGTTAAATTAGAAAATAACAGGAACCTCTGATTGCTACAGTGTGAGCTGCTTAATTATTCGGCGTCATTTAAGTAATGAAGCTCCTTCTGGAACTGCAGTACAAACGCCACAAGCAGTCTCTGAAGCAGGATCGTGACCGTTAAGACCGCCAAGGACTGTGACCGTTAAATAAGACCACCCAGACCATGACTGTTAGGTAAGACCACCAGGACCGTGACCGTTAAATAAGACCAGAAGAACCACAGTCACTGAACAGGACTAGAGACCCTTAAAAGCAGCCAAACCTTCAGAACAAGATGACCGCAACCGCACCAAACTGCAGCCTCAGAACGGAAGCAAAAGTGAATAGATTTAGCTGTGATCTCTGGTGTTTGCAGTTAAAATGAGATAAGTTAGAGTTTTTAATTGCTTTAAAAATAAATGAATTACTGAACACATAGACCCACCCTGAGACCCAGGCCAGAATTAACGGTTGGATGATTGATGGATGAATTAATAAATATGTTCACTGCCTAATGATCATAGATCAAGCAGACATGTAACCAATATGTATGAAAACTACATAATTAGCATTCGCGCCCGGGCAATGTGATTAATAATATATTCAAATTGATATCAAGTAACATCCACACAGTTTCAATAACTGCTGAGCTGTCCAGTGTCAGACTGATTTAGCTGCTAAGGGCACAAGGATAATTTCACCCAGACAGGACACCAGTCCATCACTAGATATGCCCACACTCGACGGAAATTTACAGTCACTAAATCACCAGGACTACATTTTCTTATCATCAGAGGCAGCCTCTTCATACTCTAACACGCAGAGATCGATTGTGGTTCAAACTCACAACCCTGGTAATATACAAATTCCGAACTGGTTCTGTAGACACAACAAACTGCCTTCTAGGTGCTCACTGGCTGTCGCCCAGTAGCAGGCAGTCATTTTTGTTGAGCCCCCCAGAACCAATAGCAATCTGGAGAACAGAGACGGACCCAAATTTAGATCAAACCAGGAAGTACTGCATCAAAGGAAGGCGGACGCCAATGTCAGACAGACAAACGGTCTAAGAGAAGCAGCCATCAGTGTCAGGAAGACTAACATCCTAACCAGAACTCAAGATTTTTGAGGCGCTTATCAGGGCTCTGAAAGCTGCTTATATAGGATCCCAGTCAAGTTTAATTAGTGGAAGTGTCAAGGTCCATCATGGTTTCCTTTTGCAAAGCTATGACTCAGAAGTGCATGAGACTGCCCTCTAGTGGTAAGGTGGACCTGTGACAACAGCTTTTATTAAAAAGTATACAAATATTACACCTACTCCTTAAACTGACTGCTGCACTCCTATTAACTTATGATTAATTTGTAAGAGACTCGGTGATGTTAAGAATGCATTTTTGCTGCTGCATTGTAAATAAAAAATGCAAAGTAACCAAAAATGAGAAATTAAAATCAGAGCTGAGCGCTACAATAAAGTGTTGTGATAAAGTAAACGAAATGCCTGCCTTCTGAATTCTAATAATAACTATCCACTTAGCAGCTGCCATCAAAATGCATGCAGTTTGTTGTCTGACACCCCCTAGTGAATTAAATTCATTATCCAAGAAAAGCATTTGTAAGTGATTCAGATGGAACAGAAGACTACCCTAACTCCCATCTTCAGCATAAAATTGACTCTGGGAAGCGACATGAAGGCTAACCACACAGAAGACACAGCATCCCAGACCTTTGGCACCAGACAACCAGGACCTGAGTGATAAACAGACCATCAATAACATCAGTCCTGCACAAACATGGCTACTTAAATGGCACTTAATTTCACATAATACCCACATACCTCACCTCCCTGTTGGATGCCAGAGAGTGATGCATACATTTTTAATTGAACTCATTTAATGCAGTAGGTAAGTGTACTGTAGCACACTTTATACCCAATTTGGAAGCAAAATCAACAGGCGAAGCACTTTACCGCGCATTTAATAAAATAAATAAATAAAACATTCGAACTGCTGACGACTCGCTATAGCAGAAAGCTCTATGGTAAGCAGCATCTTGTGATTGCTACGGTGTGAGCTGCTTAATTATTCAGCATCGTTTAAGTAATGAAGCTCCTTCTGGGACTGCAGTACAACTGCCACAAGCCTCTGAAGCAGGACCGCGACCGCCAAACGGGGTCTCAAGGACCGCGACCGTCGAATAGGGTCTCAAGGATCGTGACCGTCGAACGAGGTCTCAAGGACCGCGACCGTAAAATGGGGTCTCAAGGATTGCGACCGTCAAACGAGGTCTCAAGGACCTCGACCGTTAAATAAGGCTGCAAGAACTGCAACCGTTAAATTATGTCGCAAGGACCACGGTAACTGAGCAGGACTAGAGACCCGTAAAAGCAGCCACACCTCCAGAACAGGATGACCGTAACTTCACTGTACTGCGACCTCAGAACAGAACAAGACCCAGAAAGCAGGATCTTTCAGAAAATCAGGTAGCCAGACAGATTTATCCAGGAACACTCTTAGTTTACCTACCTAGCTGGCTGAAGCATTTTGGACTGGCAACAGTGTAGGGGTGTGTGGGGGCCAGATTCAACCCCCCCCCCAACAGCATGGATATTGGATGTGATCAGTGTGTCTTGGTGTCATACTGAAGCCATTCATTAACAGGGGCCTCAGGCCGCAATTAATGGGCATTTTGGCAGGAACTCTGACGTTAACTCCGCCTGGCAGCTGAGAGTGTGCTGAACTATCTGGAACCTTCTAAGACAACAAAATACGGCACGCGGCCTTCGTGTGATCAAGTGGGAGACTTGCTGCATGAGGTGCACCCCAAAGGGGCCACGTCGAGACCTGTGCCACGCTTCGGCTGGGCTGCGGACCCCCTTGGGGATTTTGACAGGCAGCCGGCCCTTTAAGACATGGACAGTGACTCAACATGTATTGCAGGTGCTGCACATCCAGCATGATGTGCCATAGTCCACTATCAACAGTAGAGGGAGCCCTCTAGCATATTAGGAGCAGAGCTGGGTATCCTACCCAACTCAGGAGCTGCATACGAGTAAGTCTCTGTAATGGAGGCTTGGGGGGGGGGGCACTTTTGTTTGTGTGTGTGCGTGTGTCTGTGAGGGGTGGGGTCTTTCTCAACATCTGCTGTAAAGAGGCAGATTCCATCTAAACGAACCTGGACCTGCAAACAGACACAGGTACAAACGCGCATAGATAGTAATGGAGCTACTGAATCAACGAGTAACCCCACCACGGCACAGCCACGGACCCCCAATGGCCACAGAAGCATCACACTCTGTCACGCAAAGCAAGCTCCTCAGGACTGGGTCAGAATGAGTGATAATGACTGACTGGATAATCCTGACGGTTTTGATAGTGCCAGTGGTTAAGTGAGGAGATGTTTCCCACGTTGGGCGCCAGACTGCACCCCCACCCGAACGCTCACATGCTTTTATCTTGCCCCTGAGTGCCTGCTCCGTCACCCCTCCAGTTGGAGTTTGTTTACATCATGCAGTTTATTTTCCTTCTAATCTTCTCAAAGCCCCTCCCAGACCGGGTGGCTGAGACTGTTTGGGTGAGTCACCCTGAGACCCTGGGATGTCACCCATCACCAAGGGTGACAAAACCCTGCATTCCTGTACCACGGCGCAGGTGCAAAAAACTGATACTGGTGTCTGGGTCCATAGAATCATCCAGAATCCAGCCTAAATGTCACTGAGGAGACATCACAGCATAATGAGGTGGAGGTGAAGCTGATGCCACTATCACACCTCCAGGATTGTGAGTTTGAATCCCGTTCCAGTGCTGTCTGGGTGTGGTTTGTTCCCGCACGTGTCCCCTCCAACAGCCTGGGCTCTTCTGATGTCTTGCTGCTCGCCACACCCCTAAACAGATGGGTAGATATCCTGTTTAAACAGCACCTTTCCAATAACCCACAAACGGCGCCAATAAAACACAGAAATTATGCCTCAATTTAAAAGCATAACCGCTCCCAAACAAAACAAGCATTAAAAAACAGTTTAATTACAGTCATCTTTCAAATCCAGGCGTCATGCCTGGTACTTAGCGCTCCATTACTTTTTGGTTCCCTTTCTCAGTAATAAAGCCAGTCTTCCGACGGCGGTAATAATTGCGTTGATGAACATGCAAAGGTACCGGAATGGCGCTCCTGCGCGACTCAGCAGAGGAGCAAAGCCGCCCGCGCTAAGGCAGCTAATCGCGTCTACACGCCGCGTCCTCTGCTTAACACCTTTAATACAAGCTTACAGTCCTTCAAAAACCTCAGCCACGATGGAATCCTCCTGAACTCGCGTATAAGCTGCTGTGACCCGCAACATATGTAAGGCTTTTTGCATTAGGGAACTTAAGGAACATGTGTTGTTGATACGTTAGGCGTAACTCCTAATGCATGCTTGATTCTTTTATTGCTAATCTCAACAAATCACTAATGGTTCTAAAATATATACAAGCCCCAAAGGTGATTTCCCCTGATCCTATTAGGTAACCCCCCTCCCCCAAATTAGATCCAAGGAACTCCAGTCTAATTGCTCTTAAATCGAATCTTTTCTGCAGATCGCTCGTCCCACCTGTGGAGGAGTCACATGACCCTGGAAGTCGCGTGACCCTCGGCCAATTACCAACCACGTGCAGCTTTGATTTCAAAAAGAGGCTCCATGCGCGTCATCCCCGATGCAGCCACTGCATCCAGTCACACCTCGGCATGCCGTGGGCGTCAAAGCGATCCGCAGAAATGTTTCCATGTCAGCACACAGCTCTGCTGAGCTTTGAGTTTGTAAAGCGTGGCTGAAAAATCTCCGGCATCACTCTAACCCGAGTAAACAATAAAAGGGAAAAAAAGCTATTTATGACTAGGTACTTTCCCTGTTTTCATCAGTCCGAATTATTTTCTGGTGGAAAAGCACACTCATTTCTGATGTGATATGGTGAATGGCCCCATTTTAAAAATAAAAAAATAGCTACTTAAACTTAAGATCGAACAATTATGTACTACCCAGGTTATTATTTCCTGCTGCAGAGGTATGAACTTGAAGTCTGTTTGCAGAGTGTAAATATATCATCAGTATTACATAGTTAATATGGAAGATAGTAACACTTGGGGAAATGTATAGTATTATACTATTACTTCTGTATTATTTAATCACAAACTTAGTAATACTGATCTCATATTTGTTAATATCATTAATTAATCATGATGCATTTCACCCCAAGCAGTTACTATATGTGTTACTATATCTGTTAATACTGTAAATCTTAGTGAACTACTGAAGGAACAATGAATAACACAAGTGTAACACTGATCTCATGTTTGTTCATCATTAATGATGACATTTTTATCTCAAGTTGCAACGATATTTGTTCATAATTTGTACTTCAGTAGTAATTGAGTTATTACTAAGTATTTGTGCCCTGTCAATAAAGTGTTACCTTCAGGATTATACCCAAGAAGTAGGACTTTATTCACACACCCTCCAGTCGCTTCTCCAATGTAGGATCATTGGTTTACAGGCTTATGTACATTTAATATATCAATCCTAGTCTAATCGTACTAATATGCATCATGGTATGAGAATTAACCAAAAGTGGGATTAAACAGAAGAGTCAGCACATCTGAATAGCTTGAAAATTTAAACTAACATTTATTTGCTTTTCTCTCCCCCCCCTAAAAATGTGAAAGAAAAATAATGACCCATCCTGTGGGGACGAACGCTAATAACCCACATGGCAGATGCACTTCACAAGTTATTTTTTTCGTTCATTCCAAGCCAATGGAAAGAAAACAGAATGCGATCCAAACGGGGGCCTCCGGAGCAGGCGGGACAAAGAACCAAAGAACACGGATGGGGGTGAACGGGAACGCGTGTGAAAAGCATACGGGACACCGCAGGGGACGGCGCCATTTCCGACGCTGTGCGAACACTGTACAGTTAGGTTTCCTTCATCTGTCAGGCCTATCGGTACTCCGGGGTTTTCGGCTCAGAAAGCTACAGCTTAGCTCACGCTCTTCTCGCCGTTTTCCACGATTTTACGCTTCTTTTCCTCGGTGTCTGTCTTGAAAACATTGGCCTTGTAATACTGCAGCTCTTTAATGCTCTCCAGGATATCATCTAAAGCTCTAAAAAAAAAGAAAGAAAAGAAAGACGCATCACACACACATCACAAAACACATTTCATGAAATATAATCTATGCACTCTGCATGCACACCTATGCATGCTACTGAAGTCCAAAGCCTTGTGCTATACTGCCATCTGGTGGCTAAAATTCATAATTTAAAAATCTCGAAAGAGTATAGATGAAAACAACAGGTGTCAAAGAGACAAAACAGGCACTTTCTCAGATATTAAAGGCTAAGTAGATGCCCATTTAAACTGCTCCACACCCCACTGAGGGGGGTCAGGTCCCAGCAGAGGAACTTAATCACTAGGCTGGACAAAGCAATGGATCTCAAGTGCACGGTCATGCGGTGCTACTTCTGCATCAGTTTTCTATAAAGACATTTATCCAAAGTTAAAAACAAAAACCTGTGTGAGGCTCTTTTCTGAGGAGCCAGCTTGTACTCGATGGGAAACCAGCGTCTAGAGAACAGACAGGAGAGAGACGGGTCACACCGATCAGGGCTGAAGCGGCGTCGAAGCAGCCTTCAAAGCAGACCCAGGCCCTCTACCTACCGGGGAGGCTCCCGGTACTTAATTTGTAAATCAGAATGTGCTGGAATGTGAAGGGTATATGAGAGCGGGGAAGTAAGGCACAGGTCCTGGGACAGGCACAAGACACGGTGCTGGAAAGATTTTAAAGAATAAATCTAAACTAATAAAAAGACATGAAAGTGTGTGAAAATTGGTCTGCACATTAAAATATTCATTGCAATTTTACTTTGTTATTTTATGCAATAATTTATTTATTTTTTTTTATTAACCAGACGGCTGCCAAATCAGCACAAATAGGTGCCAAAACACAGTCTCAAAAACAGAGAACCTGGAAAGCATTCCGGCAGGATCCAGCACAAATTAAGCACTGGAGGCCCCCCCTATGAAACAAGGGGGCACACATCAACCATATAATTCAAACGTTTTTGAAGGGGAAATCCCCACAATCTAGTGATCTCGTCCTTTTCAACGGCTCTTTGGTACCAATGAAGGGAACAGAGTCATGCTTAAGGGCCGTTCTTTTTATCATTGTGCCACAACTTCACTGCCTGCCTTGAATCCAATTCACTCCCCTTTATGTGAACCAGCCAGTCACAAGAGGTAGACATTGTCACATTAAAAGACAGAACGTACATCCTAATACTTTTTAGAGCCTCCTGAAAAGCTAAGGAATAAAAACATTTTTTGGCAGTTTCAAAAGTTCCTTTAGCATCACGCTAAAGGTTTCATTAGCATCTAAAAAGAGAGCACTCGTCCATGAACTCTATTAGCTTGAGAGGCTGGCCGGTGTCCCTTACCTGCACAGCTCCTTGACGGTGCTCACGTCGATGATGCGATAGTGCAGGTGGTGCATGAACTGGGGCATGTATTTATCTAGGAACTTCTTATCAGCATGCACCGAATTTCCTGGGGAAGAGCAGAACCGGACATGGGGGACTCCACCTACGCCGACCGAAGGATGCAGCCCCTGAATTTGGACACGGCTACTGCGGGCAGATGCCACCCACAATCCTTTGCTACAAAGGCTAGCATAAAAACTCCCAAACATGTACAGACCGCCTATGTATATTACGGCCATGTAAGGACATCTGAAGCTATGACATCACGCCCAGCACTGCTGGGTCCTCAGAACAATGATTTTGCAGGAATGACATGGTTCGTCAAACAGGGCTCACCAACATGAACAGCTGTCTTGAGCAACACTAATGAGCCAATCATGTGATAGCACAGGCGGTCACATGGGTGGGCGTCTTCTCACCCGCTAGTGGACAGTGGCCAGGTGGGGTGTGCTGCCGTACGAAGGACAGGAACTCGTACTCCGCCTGCTGCAGGGATATCTTACTGTCCCTCACAGCCTGCGTCAATCCCGACTGGAAAAGATGAGGAGCCCAAAGTCAGACAGCAGCCCAGTGTAAACATCACCTGAGGTTAATACACTTTGGAAAGGACAGCGTTAGGGAGCTTACTCACAAAATAATCCGTTACAGTTAGTTGAATACGCTGACCCTTTATACTCAATTGGCTGACAAACAAATCCTTGGTCTGGATTTGTACTTTCTGGACCTAACCTTTCCACCTCTGTCTAATGAGTTACGTTTGTGAGTAACTTCCCCAGCACTGGAGCTACAGCTTGTGAGTTTACCTTCCCGTGGTGCTCCTTACACCAGTCAGACATGCTGTCCAGGAGTTCGTCTGACTGGTTGATGATTAAATTTGGACCCTGTCAAAAGACACAGCGAACAACAGATTTTATATATAAAAATCCACCAACAAAAACTGGTGGTAACGACCGTAGGGGCTTATGAGAGGTGCCTCGTGATTATCACCTCGGCCAAAACGTTCAGGTCCGAGTCGGTAATGATGCAGGCCATTTCGATGATTTTGTCCTTTTCAATGTCCAAGCCAGTCATCTACAGAAAAAACAACCCTATTATTCTCTGAACCAGCCGTAATCATCGGTGTACATCAATTAAAATAATGCATATGGCGGACTGCCGCTACACTTGCGGACGGTAATTCAACACAAGACATAAAGAATCATGAATTTCCAACTGGAATTAATAAAGTTAATCTTAAATCTGTTCTTGATGGTATAGCCAGTCGTCTTACGTTTTATGCACTAACTCCGCCACACATTATTAAAAAGTAACATTGACACGAGACGACATATGAGCAGCAAATTGCCTTATGTGCTGATTAAAAGGCTTGATTTACTTAAGTGAAGGAAGGAAAAATAAAGCGCATTAACGCATAGGTAAAGTGTACAGATGCGCGATAAGACGCCAAGTTCGCCGCCATCGCGACCGGGTTACAAGACTTGCGTGCAAATAAACCAGCGGCAAGCATATCTAGGGCCGCTAAACCAGCGACGTGGCAAATAATGAGAAAATAAAGCTGAGTAACACTGCTACTTTTTGGCCTTTTTATTTTCCTGCAGAACAGGAAGACGATCGTCCGGCGTTTCTTTCTGCCTCAGTAGTAAAAATGAAGCTAGTTCTCTCAAACTACGATTAAACTGTTACATAGATGAATGAATGGATAAGCTAGACGAAGGTATGCATGCATGCATGGTTAAATAAATAAATGAATGCATAGATGGATGGATGCAAACCGGCTGGCCCAAGGCAGCAAGGCCCACGGCGCCCCGTCACGACTAGGCTGCCGATCTAGGACTGCAGACCCGGCCACTACCTCCAGATCGACCCACACCAGCCTCTGGGTCATATCATCAGACAGGACGGCTGACGAAGCTGTCATGTTCATACGGATGGTCGAGGAGTTCTCCAAAGCAGACGGCCCGGGCGTCGCTGTTTTTGCCGGTACTAGGCTAACTGAAGGCAAGCACCATGCGCCCGTTAGGAAGGGACGTGTCCGGCCGACGGGGAGCCACGGAAATGCGGAAAAAGCCGTCACCCCGCGCCCAAGTCCTGCTCTGAGCAGCCACGCTGCTGTTCCTATGTACGCCGGCATCCTGGCCGACTTCCGACACGAACTGTCGTAAAGCGTCTGAAAATGAAAGCGGAAACGCTCCGAAAGACTACAAATGTAGTGCGAAAAACATCTAAAATAAGACAAACATAATTTTTTCTAAACATAATTAAACATACGTTTTGTTAAATGCTCCCTCTTTTCTTCGTTTCGAAAAGTCATCACCATTTTGTCCTCATACTAGATACACATTTCTATGATTCCATAACTTCTGACCTGGTGCCGTACACCGGTCGCGCGATGGTCAGCTGATTGCGCGTGGTCTTGACTGACAGATCACTTAACGTTATGCATTATTTTTGGCAGACTAAATAATCAAAATGCATCTAGTTTGCTTTCTCCGGGTAATGTAATGGCGGAAAGAAAACGCTTCGTTGAATGCTTAGTCTGCATCTGCAGCTCGTGTTAGGTAACGCTGTGTTTTTTTTTAGCTCAAGTTCAAATAAAGGGAAACTTGCACAGCGTTTTGTTAAAGACGATTTGCCCGAGACAGGGTGTTGATCCTTGCGTGGGTCTCCGCCAGGACCTTACACGGATTGCCTGAGTTTATAATTTGCGGCCTTACACCGATACCACATTGATCTGTACGACACCCTATATTAAGGCACGGGTGTAAAATTTATAAGCCCAGCTCTCAACAGAGACCACTATAACTTAATTAAAAGTCTGTTGGGGGATATTTAGAGGACACGGTGCAGTTAATGGAGTTGATTGAGTTGTGACATTAACATTTTTGCGCACTGCCATCATCGGCGTGCCCCGTCATGTCCCCATCCACGCTGCGCCCACGCACGGCTGCCAGCTGCGCCCTGCTCCCCGCCCGAACCAGGTGCTGCTCTCCGGGGGACCCCTCACACAACCATTGCGTTTTCCTTAAGCAAACAAACTGCGCTGATTCTTCACATCATATCCAAGATATAAGAAGGCCATCGGTCCTTTCGGAAGTACACGTTTTACTGGGCTGCTGAAATTCTGCGTGACGCAAAAACTCAATTACTAAATGCAATTCAAACACAATTCAAAATTTTCAATTTAACATAATATGCTTGCTTGTAAATAATCAAGGAACTAAAAGCAATGCTTTTAAACGTTGATTTTGCAAACTGTCCCTCAGCACGGGTGACTCCCCGCCATCCTGAGCGTTTTACAGCGACCGCAGAACCAGCCGCCCGTGGCCTTTCACGTCATGTTTACTCTCGGCGCTGGTACCAATTGGCAAAAGAGGCTTTGAAGTTAATTCCACTCTGCCAATGCGTTTCAGATGGACAAATGCATAAACATGAACATAAATACCACAAGAAAACATTTTTGAGCTTATTTAGAAACATTGCGGCCATGCTTTTAATAAAACGCAGAATGGATGGTCCCTAGAAATGCGTTTTATCTTAAGCTCTTGAGAATCACGAGGAGTTCCAGCACGTATGTGGCATAAAAATAATAATAATAATTAAAAAAACATTAAAGAGGGGGTAAAACTACAAAGAAACAAGAATGGAAATGAAATCTCATAAAACGAAATATCTCTCTTCATGTCGAAATAGCCTAATAAAGTAACACTATGGTAAATTACCACTAAAACGTCTTGGAATACGCAACTGCGTGACTATATTAAGTTTAACGAGTACGACGGATTTACATGACAAATGCACAAACAGACTTATAAAGAAGCCCCATAAATCACACAGAGTGGCAGCGCTGCTGAGGGCGCCAAGAGATAGGCTATAGCGAAAAGGACGATACTCGGTAGGCTACATAAAATCTAAGGGAAAAAGCAGCAATTCTTATAAACCCGGTGAAACCAGTTTAATCACCTTAATGTATTTTCTAAATATAAAAATGGCAACCGAAGTTGCTTTATTGACATGATTGTGATTAACATTGTTATTTATTAAGGGAAATAAGGGGCAAGTTATGGCATTTATATCGTTAACTTTTGAAACTTTTGAAATTTATGATCTGCAAAAAACGCTAAGGGGAGATAGAGAGAGAGAGAGAGAGAGAGAGAGGGAGGGAGAGAGAGAGATGACAATGCGGGTATAATATACTATTTACGAACACACAACGGATCACTGACATATGGGTAGTCGAAGAGTGTCAGGGCAGTTCAGCACTAAGCCAAATGAATTTCGTCTGGAAATAATAAGCTGATAGTAAAGGCGACTCGATGTAACTGTTTCACGGCCGCTCGCTGCTTGCGCTCCGCCGGTGACCATGCAGTCATTGCAGTGCCAAACGGAGTCATCGCTAACTCCCCCCGGGTCAGTCGGAGTACCCAGGCATCGCTACAAGACATTCATGATAGACGAAATCCTTTCCGACGAGACTCGCAAAAACTTGGAGAAACAGTCCTTCGGCTCCCTGGGACAATATTTCATCGTGCGACTAAAACCTGAGTTTCATCGTTCTGCGCAAACCTTCCACCCAGGTAAGCGGGATGCACACGCATTACCATCTATTCGGATGTTTAATGAATTAATTTAATTAGCAGGATTGTAGACTTAACGCTAATAATACGAAATGCTCCCCATTCGGACAGTTTTTCGTATTATCGCCTCATTATCACCATACGCCGAAAAAGGGTTTGCTAACTCAAAATTAAACCAGAAAATGTGGTATCAGGTTACTTGTAATATCACGTTTCCGATTTGCATTTAAAAATTTCGGATATATTAGCGTGCATTGTGTATTTTTTCACTGTAACTTGAAGCGAATAGATGACAGGTCTTCAGTATAAATACAGAAAAATCTTGAAAAAAGCAAACGGGGAATTTTTACTGAGTTCAGTTAGGCGTCCGTTATTGGGAGGCTATAGCGAGCATATGAACGAGCAATTCCCCATTTATTGAAGTCATTCTGGTACAGATGACGCGTTGTTAATCAATGATGGTCGAGGTAGATTAGAATGTCAGGGTACTACCTGCGGATGAAAAGACATCTTTCTTCCTGACGACAATATTATTTCCGGACCCGTAACCATAAACCAAGTTCGGCTTTGGCCAGCGAAGTCCGGTGTGGGTCTCCGTGCCACGCTGAAGTATATCGATTGCCAGGGGGGGCTCTTTAAACATAGGCCTATATGCACAATTTACAAAAGTGTTAATATTCAGAAAACTCCGTTCGGACACACGGTGCTCGAAATGAGTGAAAAGGAAACGTTGATAGTAACGCGCTTAAATGGAATAGCGAGTGTCACAGGCGCGCTGGTGTCAAACCCGAATTATTTAAAACGAACTTTTATATAGCTTATATATAAAAACATAAACACACACACACACATACACATTAGCAATATAAATATTTACACACACACACACACACACACACACACACACACACACACACACACACACACACACACACACACACACACACACACATTTATACATGCATATACAATATAAATATATATATTTATACACACGTAGTTTAATATTATTATATGACAGTACAGAAAACCCATATTAAACTAGCGCAATTCCCTTTTACACTTTACACATCTACTGATAGCCGCAGGTTGATAACCTGCTATGAGGAAGATTATATGGGCTGGTTTATTGTTATAATTATCAAGCAACTATGATGTGGAGGTAATTACAGAACTATCATGGAAATTACACCGATGCAAAATTGGTTTGATGACGGATAAGGAATATGCTTGAATGGTATATTTTGTGTGTACTTCACAGTAAATTGCTAAAGCCTTGGTGGTTTGTACATCCAGCGTGTTATTATTGTGGCCCGTCTGTACCCGAAATAAGGACCTGCACCCCCTGTTTGTTTAAAGCCTTTTGTAAAGGCCAGGATCTGGTGTTATCTTCCTCTGATCACCCCAGCCTCCTACCGAAGATTATTCTTTGCCATTTGTCGATCATGGACGATTACTGTACTGAACTGTAGTCCCAAAACTGTTTTGCAGCGAGAGCCACTTTTACAAAAGGAATAAGTGTGAAGGTGATGGCCTGATCATTCACCGTTCAGCTAGTTGGCTGAAGATGTCTTGGAAATTGACCTGTTGGTCGCTATTGGATGGTCGGCGACCACTGGTAGGCTTATATAGGCAAACGCGGACGCACAACTTCCGATACATTTAACACCTGCTTTCGGTTAAGTGTCAGATACAGCACCTGCGTTCCTATTTAATCTCTTTGAAAACCCCCTTCTATAAATTGGCTTTAATGTAAACAAACAAGTAATCATTACAAATTTTCTGTACATTGTTTTTGTTTTATTATATTTGCTTATACTTCCCAATTTTCCTGATATATAGGCATCTTTGAAATTGCTTTTCCAGTAAACTTTTGAAGGTGCGGCCAAATCTGCTCGTTAGTCTGTGATCTGGTTAGGGAGTGATACACTCGCACATACTGTACTTTCAAGGGTATCAGGCTGAAAAAACCCCGCGGCGTGAGTCTGCGCTGCTATTTATTCTGACTAGCAAATGCAGACGTGCTTGAGGAAACACACATAGCTGCAATTCCATTTCTACGCCATCATTTGTTTTTTGTTCAGTTGGAAACAGCATCTGTCATTCACAAATGACAGGATCCCCTAGAGACGCGGCGCTAACATGTAGCGAGCAAACGGCACTGAAGTCTTAACGCACTCAGCCTTCATGGGAATTTCTTGCCACACGGCGAGCAGCACGGTGGTTTTATCTCCCTCAAACTGCATGCATCTCCCCTATTCTTTGTGGCGTTAAAATATACTAATTTAATTTTGAATAATGTATAAAAATGAGAAACGCTTTATAGCGAGAAATATCGGAAGGACGTGTTGGGGGTTGAGCAGCCGTGTGGCGTTGATGGATGTAGCTGGGCTGATTCCAAGCTCCACGTTTTTTCAGGTATTTGCCAGGCGAGCAAAGCACCGGGCGCCCCCACACTAGGCGTCCAGCGGATGGCGCCCCTGTACGACTTCTCAGACTCCTCCTCCCCACGAATCGCCCCCCTGCTGTCTGAAACGTCCCGTGTTCCCTTGCTCCGCGGAGACGGCCCGCTCCTGCCATGTCCCGGTAAGCCATCTGCTGGGCTCAGGGGCAGACTGGGATCGGAGCATGACGCCCCCCGAGGCAGGAAGCCACGCCGCTGTCGCACCATCTTCTCCGAGGGGCAGCTCGTGGGCTTGGAGAGGAAGTTCCAGAGGCAGAAGTACCTGTCCACGCCTGACAGGTGAGCCATCCTCTAGCTGGGTTTCTTGGGGGGCCTGGAGCCTATACCATGGTGGTACTTTGGGGACATCCTGGATTGAATGCCAGCCTATTGCCCGACTCACACACAGTCACACAGTTCAGTCACCTTAAGTAGCCTAACTGCATGGCTTTGAACCATTTGGGGGGGGGGGGCTGGAAAAACCTGAATGATACACAGAGAACAGGCAGACTCTACACATAGCACAGTGGAATTCAAACCCACAACCCACTGAGCCATCAAGTCACCCCTTATTCTACTCTTTTAAACTACCTAAATCCCTCCGGTAATGTGGGATCCCTTCCTTCTGCCTGTTGAACGTGTGACAGGAGGCACTTAAGCCGTCTCTTTTAAGTGTCGGCCATCTTGACTTTAATTGTAACCCAAGCCTGACCTTAATGAAGTCAGTGCTAGAACATTCTAAGCAGTGTAAACACTGAACGAGGAGCGAGGCAGCCGCGGCTGTTTGTTCGGGGCCCTGCCTGAAAGGAGATCTGCTCACAACCCGGGAGTCGCTCCTCGTTTTCAGCTGGCCTGGAAGTCACGCAGTGGGGGGGAGTTAGTAGCCACGGGACTAAGCCTTTTCATGCACGAAGTGTTCCGCTTCTGGGCCAGAAAGTGAACCCCCGGCCCTGCACCCTGCGTGAAACTGTGAGATAGTTTGGCAATTTCAGGCGTAAGTGATTGTTTCCGTGCAACACAGACAGAACATCTGTCTGCGAGGCTTCGCCTGGCCAAATAAACGAGAGACAGGGAGCAGGAGAGCTCAGCTGCTGGATACAGCCAGGGCTCACAGCCCATAATCACAAAAGAGTATGTTTACACCACCAATGTTTACACCACCCCTCAGCTGCACTGACACCGTGACGGAGATCAGGTGACCTAAAAACTGCTGCCGATTGGTTTAAAAAAATTCCAGCATTTCCTCTGATAACGAAAGATGTTTAATTAGTAATAATAGTTGCTTGAGTCTCTCCTTAAATTCTGTAAATACGTTCGGTCAACATTTTCCGGTGTGGAAAAAATAATACGAGGATTCAGACTGACAGCAGGATTTAGGGACTCAGTATTTATAATCGGACTCATAAATATGTCACATGCTTTTGTTTTTCATTCATTTATTCAATCAAAAAATATAATAGCATTTCTTCAGACCCAGCGTATCTAGCTGTGAGGTATAGCTTTAAGCTGAACCATAAAATAAAATCAGCGTATTAAAATATAATTTATAGGGCAGCTTTGCCTTGATGATATTTTGCTTATCTGGATTCACAATGCCCCCCCCCCTCCCCGGCAGGTTGGACGTGGCCCAGTCCCTGGGGCTGACGCAGCTGCAGGTGAAGACCTGGTACCAGAACCGGCGAATGAAGTGGAAGAAAATGGTGAGGGGGGGGCTTTTGGGACCCAAGAGTGTTGCTGGGGAACTTGCTGAGTCATGAGAGTTGGTGGGGGTGGGGGGGGGTTGCTTTGCGGATTATCATATATTTCAGACGGGGATTGCAGCAGTTAGGATGTCGTCACCCTATTTTACAGGTTCAGATCCCGTTTACCTTTTTTGTGGGGTGACAGGAAATTGTGCGCTTTACATTCTGTATAAACGTAGGGTAAGAAGTTGCAGACTCCAGTGGGCGGGACATGCGGTGACTGACCCCGCCCCTCGTTTCTGGCATCGTTGCCGCTGTACTCGTGTGCGCAGGTGCTTAAAGGTGGCCATGCGGTTCCCACCAAGCCCAAAGGCCGGCCCAGGAAGAACTCCATCCCCACTACCCAGGAGATCGAGGCGGCAGAGAGGCTGGCCTGTTGGGTACGGGAGGACATCAGCCACCGGGGGGCGCTGCTGGACACAGCAGCGACTGCCGCACCTCCCGGTCTATCCCCTCAGGACATCTACGGCCAGCCACAGAGCCCTCTGGCGCCCCTTCCACATCCTGTCCTGGACATGGGCGTGGCAGGTTGAGACCCCCCAGTCCAACACTGAGACCATTCTGGACAGCATGCTGGCCTCAGACAGACATCAGACTCCTCCAGTGAACCCCGCAGGACAGCCGAACACCCCCGTAAAAACGTGCTCTCCTCAAGTATCGCTAAGCTGTAGCGGCAATGCTAATGGAGCTGCTTCCCGCCGTGCCAGCAGACAGATGCCGGGCGACTCAGGCGTGGCGAACGTGGAACGGTGGGCGATTTCACGCACACGCCGCACCCTGCTACTTTCCGGCTAGAAAACCTCCTGCGGCTCTGTTTGTAATTAATTCCCGAGACTCCGCCGCCGTTGGCTCCGATGTCACGCTCACGTGCGTCTCATCCACTCGGATAAATCACCAAAGATGTGTTTATTTTTAGTCTTTATTCTTTCTTTGGGTAAAAATGGAACAGCAGGGAGTCGCCCTAGAGACAGGGGATCAGACAAGCGCCCTGTTCCCCATGCAGGGTTTGTTTACAAGGTACTTACATTACACTTTGATTTTTTTTAACATGAGATTTTGGTTTTGTGGCATTTATTTACTCTGAACCATGCCAATATGCAGTTACTTAGGAGAGGGTTTGTAGCGCTGGGATGCGGACACGCTCGTTTGTTCATTCCAAAGACTTAGTTTCCAGGATGGTGACAGAAACACACAAATTTCCGCATCTCCTGCCTATGAAAAGTTTCCCCAGAATAGAAAATCGCAGCTACGGAGACGGAGGTGGCAGCACAGACTGTAAGCTGCCTCAAGGCTGCGTTTCATGTTGGAAACATGTAAAGAACTTTTTAAAAAATAAAGTATATTTTTGATTCATATAAAGCTGTCTCAAGCTGGTCAAACCTACACCCAGTTTTCCTCAATACTCAGTAAATGAGTTTTCTTAAATATATTACTTTTATAAATGATGGGAGTTCTTCAAACATTCAGAATTGGATAGTAATGGCCAAATGAAGCTTTATGAACCACCTGCTGTATTTTCTGACTCCACTAGATGGCGCTCTTGGCTTGCTTTAGGGCATGCTTTGAGAGCACCATCTAGTGGAGTCAGAAAATACAGCAGGTGGTTCATGAAGCTTCATTTGGCCATCAATAGGATTGGTACTCCTTCGTTGTGGATAGTGAATCAGATCAGAGTTTCAGAATATTGATGTGGGATTGTCATACTGGTCATTTAACCTCACTGTTGTGAGAAAAAGTGACATGGGGTGTAAGCAGAGGGGCTGTTGGGTTATTGAGGGGGCAAACCAGTGTGTCGGGTGGGCTCCGACGTTCAGGTGACGAGAATGGGGACAGTAAGCAGCCAAACAGCAGGAGAAGCTGCCGTAAGCTGCCCCCCCTCCTCAGAAGGTGATCGCCCCCCACTCCTATAAAATAAAATATCACCTGGCGGATGAAGTCACAGAGTCATGGCTTGCACTTCCACCTGACTTACTGTTTCTGAGTTAATAGAGGATCTGAAAAATCAAGTAAAACTTTATTTTTCCATCGGTATAAATACATGTGCATTGGATTGCTGCTTCTCACATACACAGGTGAGTGCAAAGCTTGAGACCATTTCTGCAACACCCCTGCCCCCTCAGAAGGGGGGGCCATCCTCTAAGGATCAGTGGGGATGTGATTACTTTGCCAAGAGTGGGATTCAAACCAGCAACCTTCTGATTACAAAACAGTGGCCTAACTAACAGACCCACACATCAGGGGGGTAAAGTCACTTGCGGTCCATAATCGCCTTTGTATTTGGGCGCTGGAAGTGCAACCAGGAACGTAACAGGCTGGCATGGCTCCGATGGTGAGGACCAGGAACTTTAGGGAGGGGAGCAGGGAGAGGCTCCGACAAAGAAAACAAACCAACAGGCAAACGTTAGGCAAATCAGCCTAGCTGTCAGCAAACAAGCCCTCCGGAAATCAGCAGACATGCTACGGGGCCCGTGAGATTTTCACAGGCACGGCTTCACAGGCAGGGCAAGATCCAGGTTCGTTTTCCCCACGGTAAAAAAGAATTATAGCATGCAGCCTCCACACCTGCTGACAAAGCCACCCGCCAAAATAAATAAATAAATAAGAATCGGCACGCCACGGAAAACCTTCAGTCATGCGCTCTGTCGAAATAAACACACGCATGCGTTGCCCCTAGAGCGAACTCGGGGGATGAAGAACGGGTACCTGCCGTTCTAGTCGCGTGATGCACGGCCGCGTTCTGGGAACGGTCAGGAGGGCGGACGCCGCCACGAGAACACACTGGCACATGCCTCGCCCGCACGAAGCCGCTCGCTTTTCAACGAAACGAGGAGAGGCCCTGTAACCTGGCACATTTCACAGAAGCATCTTAACGTGAGACTCGCTCGCGTGCTCCTAACCGGTGCGCTCTGGCCCAGGTGTAGTGTGCGAATTCCTGCTAAATCCCACACCGTGTGTCTGCGGGAACGTTACCCAAGACGCCCCCGGGGAAGAATTTGTAGTGATTTGCAAATGGCGGATTCAACGTGAGGCTCAGCTTCTCTGCCTGTGAACAGAAGGTCACGGGTTCGAGACCCATCTAGGCAGAATGGCCACGTCTGTGGGTCATGGAGAGAAAGATGGGGTAGACGAAAATAGAATTTCCCTAAAAAATAAATTGTCATTAATGAAAGCAGTTGCTATATAAACCGCACATGGTCTTTGGATGTACCTTGATTGGTGGACGGAACCAAACGGCATTAAGGCTGTGATAGCATGCATGCAGAACAAATACATTAACTTGCTCTGCTCGATTTATTTAAAGGTGCAGACAACCTTCTGCTTCAGGGCATGAGGTGAACTTACAGGCGATGCTCTACAGACGAGTTATGTTTCTCTGGCTAAAATGATTCATCAGCGCAAAAGCACTACGACGGGGCAGCAGTCACTTCTCACAGCAACGGAAACTTTCCACAAGCGTTTCTGCACGATCAAGGCTTGAAGGTAAACACCAAAAAAGCAGGTAAACGTGACAAGGATGAGCTCAGGGTGATTCGAGGGACTGTGTCAGCCAATTGTTCTGAGAAAGTATTTTAAAAACCCTGCAATAAATCCCACTCTGACAGGCTTTAAATTGCTACTCCTCGCAGGTTTAAGGTTTAAAGTTCGACATAAAGACGCCTGTCAAAAGGTTCCCCATGACAAATGCAGGATGTCAGGTGAGGCAGGGGTCAGGGTTTGGAGAACAGATACCACCCCCCTCCCTGATGGAGTGGGTGGGGTCGGCCCAGGTCCTAACCAGTGGCATGGTTTGGCAGAGATCCATGCTGATTTTCTGACCTGATCGCAGGAAGCAGATCACTCCGCATCTGCATCGCTTCTTTGATGCCTTTCGAACCCCCCTCTCCTCTTCATCTTCTAGGAAGACAAGTCAATTCTCAGCTGACTCCTAGCGGAAGCCTGGTCCACTTTGGAAATGGCCATGTTTCCTCTGAGGGGAACCCGCTTAGAGACAGCAAAGTGGTAGAATAGAGTGACAAGTGAATGAAACAAAGGCAGATTACAAGTCTGACTCTGGCACCGGCACGACTGCCTAAAAAGCCACGCAGGTGTCCTCGCTCGGGGGGCACCCTGGAGATAAGGGGGAAATTACCGCAAAGTAACAGCATGTCGAGTCTTGGTAGCTGACGGATGAGCACCAGGCCAGGATGACTAATCGTCACAGATAATTATCACACATTTCTCAATATGTGGGAAAGAGTGACACTTAGGTTTAATGGCCTATAAAAAGCACTAATGAAAGCATCAGCACCAAACGGAATATATTTTATTTATAAAGAACCACCAGACCTGGCAGGCAGTTTGTCAGACTGATGTGTGAACAGGTCACGATGCAGGTCTCTGCTGTTCTGTGTGGCATCCTTCCAGATTGACAGCTCCCCTCACCAATCACGTGGCCAGAGGGCCAGTTTAATACTAGACTGCCCTGCCCCTAATGCAGTGACTGTTTGTGCCCAGTAGGGGGTACCAGACCAATGTGTGGTTTGAGTGGTAGTAAACATCCAAGGGGAATTCTATGTTTTTTTTTAAAGGTGTTGGGCACAAGAGGGGCAATAATTTATACAGAGGGACGAACTGTATTATTAGCCAATGATATGTCTGAATGGGTGAGTGACAGGAGAGCGGCAATCCAGGGGCCAATCAGCTTTCAGAAGGGCCACACCAGGTAAACACTCATGAAAATCACACTGGAGGAACTGAAACTGGGTGGTAGGCAGGAGACCAACAGAAATACGGTGCCCAGCCCGGGGACTGGTGGAGGGTCGGGGGGGACACCTCAGAGCTCAACGCTGCCTCATCTCCAATTCCCAGGTCTGCTCCCCCTATGACATGACGTGTGACTAGGAAATCCTGACGAAACAAGTCTGTTGCTACAAAGGGCCCATTGTCCTGACAGTGACTCAGCTGATAAGGTGAGCTGTCAGCTCTCTGAAAATAAGGTATTCATTTTCATTTTATTCAATTTCCAAATATCTGCTTCTGAACTGACTGCTCATGTCAACTATGTGACAGTGGGTATAATTCAGCCAGCGCATTGGCAGAGCAGCCAGTGCAGGGGTAGAGAAGCCAGCAAATTGGCAGAGCAGCTAGCGCAGGGGCAGAGCAGCCAGCGCAGGGGCAGAGCAGCCAGTACATTGGCAGAGCAGCCAGCGCATTGGCAGAGCAGCCAGCGCAGGGGTAAAGCAGCCAGCGCATTGGCAGAGCAGCCAGCGCATTGGCAGAGCAGCCAGTGCAGGGGCAGAGCAGCCAGCGCATTGGCAGAGCAGCCAGTGCAGGGGCAGAGCAGCCAGCGCATTGGCAGAGCAGCCAGTGCAGGGGCAGAGCAGCCAGTGCCTCTCTAACAGAAAGCATGGGGGGAGGATGCCACTTCAGACACACTAACCCATTAGTGTATGAGGCTAAAATAGATACACACATAGGCAGACAGGAAGCGTGGCAGCAAGCTTAACCAGCCAGGCTGTGGCCAGGGCCGGGGGGCTGGGGTCAGCCAAACCCAGACCCTCTCGAGAGGCATGTCTCCACACTCACTGAGGCATGCAAACAAAGGCTATCGGCTAACTGAGAGACGAGCACTTCAGCGAAAGTGTGCAGGCCTTCTAAGAAGCCACACGGAGTCCAATAATCACCCCCCAGCAGCAGCCCAGCCGCGTCCGCGTCACCCTCACTGATGTCCAGCTGGCTCCAGTTAGTTCAAGAGACCCTTGGCACCCTGTGATCAATTAGCAGAGATTCAGGAGAGATCGCATGGTTTCCGCTGTTGCTTCTTCTTGTGAGAAACTTTTAACAAGCTGTAAAGATGCCAGTTCTACCTTGTACCCTGTGTAGCTTAGTTTTACCACAAACGATTCAGCTCAAGAGCTGTGTGGTAATTAGCACAAGGAGGTGAATCAGGTGTGTTAAATGAGGGAAAACCCAAAAAGAAAGCTAGAATTTCCCGAAAAAGTCAGACTCAAACTAGCGCCATCTCTAAACGTAGCCTCATGTCATTCCACTAACGCAGTTCAGCTTTATTTAATCAATTCTCATACAAGACAGACTTGTATAGTGTCACTTAGTGCGCACACCCGAGATATTTAAGAAGCCCAGATGAATGGATGAACGATAGATCGACCAAATGAGTCGGAAAGCCTGTAAAACGAGAGCGGTGTTTCTTTCCGTCGCAGAATAAACGCTGCTGATGGAGCTGTATGAAAAATACAAAGATGTAATCATTAAAAAAGGCAATACTGTGGCTATAAACACAGCCAGGGAGTTGACTTGGCAATGAATTGCAGACAGACTAAATGTGTAAGTTACGTAAATGTTACAATGGCTTAGTACAGTGGCATGATGGTACAGTGGTCTATGCTGTCGCCTTATAATGTGAAAGTTGCTGGTTCGAGTTCCTTAGCCAACAGGGAATCTTCTGTCTTGAGTTCATGTGTCATTCTCACTGTATAATGTTATTCTGTATTATTTGATCTCCATAAAATACTTTCAATCGCAATCGCAATCGCAATCAGCTTTACTAATAAGCTTTCAAAGTACACAGTGACTAAACAAAATATAAAAATATCTTCCTGTTCATATTATTTTAACTTTTTTTTTTCATTGCATTTCATGTTTGAGCTTCGTAATATGGATATGCTTTTATTTAAATTATTTTAAAATTAATTTAAATGCTGAGATGTGATATGTATAGCCTTTATTATATTTATTACATGACATGAGTAGTGAGAGTGCAGAATTTCATTTGATGGAATGATCTGTTCGCACATGTTGGACGTTCTTTGAGACAACGCTTAACTAAGTGAGACAGTTAACCTGGTCCGGACCAAACTTGTTCACTCGCCTAAGTTACCATGGCAGCTCAGCAGGTATTCATTTAAGACACGTTGATGGAATGGAATTCCCACTTAAATGAGCCAGACTTGTCGAAATAAGTCAGACTTTCCCTTAATCCAGCTTCGTGGAATACCCCCCAGGACTGGGGTTTGACACCGCTGGCTTAATTGGTTCAGCAACAAACAAACAACAATAATATCAAGGAACAATAATAATTTAAAAATCACCAAAAAAATCACCAAACTTCTTGAGTCATTAATGAATGGAGTTTTGTTTCTTTCAGAGTAGCCTAACTTGGTCCCTGTACAGATTACTGACAATGTCCATATTTAGCAAAAACGTCCTAATTACCTGAAAAACAGCGACTTATCTATCAAACTCTTTTGTGCTGTAAGAATGAAATACAGAAATCATGATTCACCAGCTGGAGCAGCTGTGGTCACGGCCTGGGTCAAGAGCATATCATGTCCCTGCCAGCTACAGGGTTTGAACCCACAACGTTCTGGGCTAAGGTAGAGGCTTCACACCGGCCCAGCTGACCTGCACACAGAGAAAAAATACGCCTGTGACTTTGAGAAACTAATGAATTCTAATGATTTGTTCAGCAATTATGCAAACATAAGTGCGTATGAATGGAACTCAGGAGTAATAATAATCATTATTATGATTATTATTACTGGCAGTTAAAGGTTGCAAAACTTGAAGCGGCTTCTGTTTTGGAAAGTTTTTTTTTTTTAGATGATCTAGGGGTCAGAGGGTATTGTGTACAAGTGGCAAGGCGTGTCTGCGGTGACTGCATCGGTGCGTGAGTTTTGCAACAGGGCCATGGAATGCAGATGCATCTGGAGTCCGCTGTCAGCCACTACATGTGGTACTTCTGGGCGAGCTCCAAATCCAGGGCAGACACTCTGCCTACGTGTGGTTTCGGCCTGCACCAGGTGGACCGGCCGCATTCCTGCCGTCCCAGAAACCCCACATCCCCACATCCCCGCTTCCGGGGATGGTCTGCTTACATGCCATGCAGAGGGGTGTCAAACCAGCCTTAAGGAGGCTTGAATCGGGAATTCCGAAGGGGACCCGCATTGTGATCAAACGATTAAATGCCGTCGTTAATGAGAGCATTTTAAAATGAGCCCGGATTTACTTTTTGCAAGTGCCTGACATGTTCAGCGGACCAAGACGAGGGTGTATTGCGGACATTCCCCTGCAGGATACGCTACCTGTAAAAACTGGGGTATGAAAGAGTGCAGACCTCTGCCTCGGGTTTACAGGAATCAGGCCGTACAGGAAGCGCCCATTTCAGAGCCGACCTCAAAGCCTGTCAGCTTCCTCTATAATTATGGGTTGCTCAACAGGTGAAAAATGGGTGAGTTTATCATGAACAGAGGAAGCGGGTGACAGACATGCCTCTGCGCTCTTAACACGTCTCTGTGTTATTTTAAGAGCAAACGCTGCAGCGTAACAAGCAGGAAAAAAACGACAACAACAGAAAGGAGGTAAATAGCGGGTGGATACTTAATGAAATGCAGTGACCCTGCCCTGAACGCCTGTCACCGGGCTGCAGCAGTTATGCTTATCCGACTGCTGATCCTGTGCGGGGTCACGCAGAGCCGGGAGAGCCTATCCCAGGAGGAAGGGGACGCAGGGCAGGGGGATATCCAGGAAAACCGACAGGCGAACAGAGAGACAGACAGACAGGGAGACCGACAGTCAAACAGGGAGACAGACAGATAGGGAGACCGACAGGCGAACAGAGAGACAGACAGACAGACAGACAGACAGACAGGGAGACCGACAGGCGAACAGAGAGACAGACAGACAGGGAGACCGACAGGCGAACAGAAAGACAGACAGACAGGGAGACCGACAGGCGAATAGAGAGACAGACAGACAGGGAGACCGACAGTCAAACAGGGAGAGAGACAGACAGGGAGACCGAGAGAGAGAGAGACAGACAGAAACAGAGAGACAGATAGTCAGCATTAGATACTGCTTAAAACGCACATACCTGAGAAAAAGGCCCGTTTGATGCTTTGCAGTGTCCCAGCAGGATGTCCATCCCCCCCACCGCCTGCCCGGAAGAGGAGTGAAATCTAACAATTATACCCACTGATATCACAGGCCTCCTCCAACCAAAGATCTATAAATGTATGTATAAATCACACTGGGGCGCATTGCACTACATCGGAGGTAAAGGACCGCACTGCCTGGCATTGAAGATGCCTGCTGGGGGTATAAAACTGCCTGCTATGGGGGGGGGGGGCGGGAGGGGACAAAGGGTGATCCCATCTGTCATGTCTCAGGTGGGATGTGAGAGCGCTTCCACCAATAGATCCCTGACAACCTCACAGTGCTAGCATTAGCATTAGCCACAAAAGCCAACGAAGGTCACGGTTTTCACCCGACTCGCCATTTTGGGAGGCAGCTGCTCTTCCAGAACGTGGACGTGCTTCTGAACCATGGTCCATAAACGAATCCACGAATTTCACCAAACTGTTCATAAATGGACCGTAACATACTTGTAGTACTATCATGAGCTGATAGATTTAGTGACTTTAGTAGCCTACTAGTATGTCAGGAAACGTTTTAAAGCAGAATGTATAAACAAGCAAAAAATGCCCTATAGATTTCCAGTGCTATCATTGTGGGGACCTCTTGTGTGAGAGACAGACAGAGACATTGTGGGGACCTCTTTTGTGAGAGAAAGACAGAGACATTGTGGGGACCTCTTGTGTGTAACGATATTAATAATTCCTAACTTTAAGCCAACAAAAGAAAAGTGATCACAAAGTCTTCTCACTTTTAAACTTCTCACTTAAATCTTTTAAACATCCAAAGAAACACTTCATCTTAATTTCCCTCCAGAATTTTTACTTGGCCATTTACAAACGTACACGCTGATGATGCAGATCCACACGGTCAGTTTTAAACACATCCACCCGGCGTGAGGCCGCTTCGGGGCTCGTCTCTCAGCGAGATGTATAACTCCACGATTTTCCTCCGTGTTTTAACAACGAGGGCAGCAGGAACAAGGTTCAGCGGGAAATTACACAACGCAAAAGTGCCCTTCGCACTAGTTTGCAGCCCTTCCTGCGTAATTGCATACTGCCATTCAGAATTGGGACCCAGAGCCGCTTCTAGAACTTTCTGTCATCGCCCCGGCGATCCTTCCCTTAATGTGAAACCTGGCAGGCCCGTTGTTGTTTGTTCCCTGGATTAGCATCTGAACAGCAGTGAGGATATGAAACTGTTGCTTGGTGACGGGCTGTAAACAAACATATGGGGGCCAGCCTCTTTTGGGACCATGCCAGCAAAACGATCGTGGCTGATTAGGGCAGTGGCACTGGTGGGGGGGGGGGGGGGGGGGGGCCTGCAAGACAC
>JAODLC010000105.1:576230-586268 GCA_026781145.1 Hippopotamyrus pictus
GGCAGATGGGGGGGGGGGGTGCTGTCTGTCGCATCCCGAAACAAATGATGCATAATTCAGCCAGGAATCCTTCACATGGGGGCGGCATGTTTCCCATCCGCATGCTGACAGCACACTGTCGGGGGGGGGGTCCTCTCCCTGACGGGATGTGATGTCACGATATGCCGTGAGTCTAGCGGGCCCCTCTGTCACGCCCCCCTCCCGGTGCCCCCATATTTTCACTCCCCTAATTAGACGGGGCCATTACAGCAGCCAGTGGTGTAAAAAAAAAAGGGGCCGGAGTAGCATGGGTATGTGTGCGCCACCTTTAGGCCTTGCTCTTACCCCATGAGGTCGGGGCAGTTTGATGAGTAAAACTGGCGGGGGTGGGGGGGGAATACTGGGATGAGGTTGATGATCTGCCCTCCATAACCTGAATATCCCCTCATGTGAATTCTCACCAATCACTTTAAAAACAAGGTGCTTGGGTCACATGCTCATCCCTGCTGTGAGCGAAGCGTGTGTGCTGTGAGCGAGCGTGTGTGCTGTGAGCAAAGCGTGTGTGCTGTGAGCGAGTGTGTGTGCTGTGAGCGAAGCGTGTGTGCTGTGAGCGAGCGTGTGTGCTGTGAGCGAGCGTGTGTGCTGTGAGCAAAGCGTGTGTGCTGTGAGCAAAGCGTGTGTGCTGTGAGCGAGCGTGTGTGCTGTGAGCGAAGCGTGTGTGCTGTGAGCGAAGCGTGTGTGCTGTGGGCGAGATGCAACAGTTGATGTTCTGCACCGAAAATCTGTCCAGCATGCTGCTCCGTTGCTCTTGCAGTATTGGGAGTTCACCTGCAGAGGGCGCTCTCCTGTCCAGCGTTCGGGGGGGGGGGACTGCCCCAGCCTGCCGTTTAGCGAGAGAGGCTCGGTGACCCGTGAGTAGCATCGGCAGCGAGCTCCAGTAGTTCGGTGCGGGGGTGGGGGCTGGGCCCCCGCCCAGAATTACAGCTACGTTATGGGTCTTTACGGACCGCGGCGTGGCGGCACTGGGAACGCCGGATCGACGGCGGGACGTTCAGCAGCGCCGTAAACATGACGGACGGCGCGCCTTGCACACGTAAAATGCAATGAGACCGCAGGGGACACGGCGGGGGGGAGGACTTCGCAGCTTCCTGGTTACACCGCCGTCCGTCAAACAGCGCGATGACTGAAACACACGTCGGATGTGAGGGCCTCCCATCAGGCGTGGTGTAGGAGGGGAGGGGGGAATCTGAGATACAAAGAGCAAACCAATCACCCCTGCTCATTAGCATATCAATTACCCTGGTTTGGAAGCAGCAGCCAATGAGGGGCCCCGGGCCCCTCCCCCGCAGGGGTATGCCACGCCCCTCTGGGGGTCACCCTGAGGCCTGGCCTTCTTGATGTCGTTGCCATGGTGCTGCTTTGGTTACCGACCTGTTTGTTTTCACTCCACATAATCAATTTATCATAAATTAGCTTTAAAACAGCATAATAAAAACAGCAGAGTTCTGCTTTTCAGCTTCCCCAGCGGTCGCCGGCCAGTGAGCGTCTGCTGCGGCTCTCTCCGTGGGAATAACGCAGGACACCGATGAACAATAACTGCAGGTTGTACATTTGTTATTCATTTCCTGCAAATGCGTTCTCTTGAACTTGCTTAAATAAGCAATTTGGTGCGGCCGGGTCATCTGCACGGCACAGCCTGATTGGACGCTGTAGACACACAGAGATACACACAGACAGACAGACCCACCTACGCCCCCCGAGCGCCCCCCCCCCCACCCACCCGACACCCCACTCGCTCCTTCTGCTCTCCATCCCATCACATTTTCTCCCGTCGGCAGCTCAAACCTTCCCACGCCGGAGCCAAACACGACAGCTAAGGAACAGTAACCGTATCGGAAACGTCGCTAGCGTTGGGGCCGCCGTCAGGTGGGGGGGGGGGTGGAGCAGGGGCCCGTTCCAGCCACGAGCCCACCCCCGGGGCCGAGCCCGTGCCTTTAATTACCCGCTGTGCCGTGCCGTCGAGCCGCGGTGGAGGCGGCCTGACAGCTCTGTAACGCCGGCCTGCTTTTAATTACGCAGCGCGGGAATCTCGCTCCCGCCTCTCTGCGCCACGGCGTACGGATCGGGTCGAACCGGCAGCCCAGCCGCTGACAGGCTTGATCATCCATCCCCATGTGCGCACACACACACACACACACACACAGCCATGTCACTTCCTGAAGCAATGCTGAGGTGGCAGCAGTAAATGTATTTACTTATTTACGCAGTAATGAGCACTTGCCAAAGTATTTCTGCAGGGCTGGACTCTTCAGGCTCTGACTGCTTGCCTAAAAACATGCCCCGCCCCCCCCCACACGGCGCTACGGAGGCAGGACACACCCACCTCGGCAGCAGTAGACGCCGCCGCACAGAAAGATCCGGGACAGTCAGTCCTGTGCCCTCTGCCTGGCTCTTCCCTCGATGAAACAGTCTCTGTTCAGGTGCATGTCTGACTCTGATCAGACTCGCAGAGCCAGGGTTAGCCAAGGCTGCAGGTTCGAGGCCTAGTATCGGTTTGCCAATGCACCTGCCGTAGAACCAACGTCATTACGACCCAACGGAGATTCCCCTGTGGGATTCAAACGCTGGCCATGCGATAAATTTGTTAAAGTGCTTTGGGCGACTGTGCTAGGAGTGTGTTATACGAAGACAGATTGGATTGACCTAAATAAATGCCTTCTGTCAGTCTAAAGCACAGTGTTTGGGAAATTTTACAGCAATAAAAAGATAAAGGGAACAGCAATGTTTGCGTGTGGAGCTTAAAAATAAATTAAGTGTGAGTCACTTAAATAGATGAGTAATTATTATTCAGAACTTAAGAATACAATTTAAATTAATTCCATAATTGTTCTAAGCCCTTGAACAATGAAATCATTGAAGATCAAGAAGAAATATTATTTAGGTTAATTACTCTGTGCTGGTTTGTTTGAGGGACACACATCGAGTTGTGAGGTGAGACTTTGCTGCTATCAGAAGCTCATTTCAAACAAGTTTCCTGTTTTTCCTCTCATTAGAGGTGACATGCAGATTAGGATTTTCGCTGCCAATACAGGAAATTTACCCGCATACATTTTGTTGCTGCCTATGTCTGTGTGTGACCTTCCTTTGGTGGGGTACCCCTCCCATTCTGCATTTTCCGTTTTCCCTCAAGGCTGGGGGAATCTTTCCACATTTTTATACTCCGCTGCTAAAAAAACCCTTCTTGGCATGCTCAGGTACACGTTAGCGCATAGATCTAGAAAACAGGAGGCTCGTTCGCCAGGAGCTTCCGGAACATTCTCTACTTCTGGGACAGAGCTGCCAACTTTGGTTAGCTGGCTGGAATGAGATTTTCAATTTGAGACAAATCTGCACACTCATTTACATGTATGTAACAGTTTATTACCCTGTAAATAGTCTGTAGGGGTTGTAAACTACCCCAGCGCTTTTAATGTAGCTAATTTTAGGTTTATAATGGAAAAATATAGATTTGCTGTAAGATTACTTGTGTGAGCATGAGAGTCTGAAAGCGCGAGCGTCACGCCAGATGCGTGAGAGTCTGCAACCCTGCTGGGATCACAAGTGCCTCCACTTTAGCGACAGTCAATCACCTCGGCTGCCCATACAGCCTCCGATCTCACATATCAGCTGTGTGGGGAAAAACTGGGAAGTCAGAGAAACAGATCAGATCTCGGGGGGAAACTAATTCACTGAGATCGATTCACCCGTGGGAGTTTTACTTACAGAAAAATGTGCTGAGGGCACAACGAAAAATTATTGGTTAACTCTCTGAACCAATCAGATTGGGGGGGGGGGGGGGAAATATACATACAGACAAATCACACAGCAGGTTACAGAGGGGCAGAGGGATTTTCACAGGACAGATTTGGGCTGAGTAACTATATGGCATTATTTGCTGGATTAATTATCCTTTGACTTCAATATGAAAGCATCATATAGAAATGGGAGCATGAGGTCATCGGTTAAGGTGTGGGGTCAAAGGTCAGGGGGCTGCTCTTCTGCCTTTAACAGAGTCTCTCAAGGTCCTTCAGCAAACAAAACAGCGACATAAAAGTGTTTGTAAAAAACAAACTTGGACTTATAGGCTTAATGGATGTATATACTAAACCATTCACTGTTACACAGCCAGAGGCAAACATTACCCTGGTCAGGAAAACGGCGCAAAAGAGCCGCGTGCAGGGAAATTCTAATTTAATCTTCACCTTTTCACAGCTCCGTAATAAAACTGTATGAATGCGCTGCCGCCGAAGTCACCGTTAGTTGCTTTGTGTTTTTACAGCCCCGTATTTCAATCTTGGAGCGCTGTAGCAGTAATTCCCTACTATAGCACAAATCTGCCACTAGGGGGAGCTAAGCGACCTCGCTCGCCAAAGCACATAGGATTTGAATGGTGACATCGGCATGAGTGGATAATTACGGACCTCAGCTGAAACTGAGATAAATGTAAGAACTCGGCAATTTTCAGCAGTCCAATGAGATGTTATTTCTTCCTTGTTAGAAACCCTCCAATCTTAGCTGACACGCTAAGCTAAAAAAGAAAGCGAGAAACATACAAGATAGTGGCACAATATTCCATCCCAGCTTTGTTACTGCAAATAAAATAACTAACCTTGTGTTTTTATAGTTAATGTGCCGCAGAACTTAACCAAATGACTAAATAAATCGGCTCTGGAAATCTTACTCAGTGTTACAACAGCACAGTCCTTCTGACACTAGCTGGCGCCTCTCTATTGATGGCTCGATTTCCTTATGTGCAGCGCCACCTGCTGGCCCGTCTTCCGCCCGCGACGCGGAGATCCCCTTTCATCTCTCAGATCAAGGTAAGTCTTCCGCCTCCATAAAAAAAATATAACCTTCAAGCGGCGGAGCCTCATTAAAAGTAACTCGCCCGAGTTTAGACAATCGTTTCAAAAACGCAGCACAGATTCAATATCTGATCACACGCTTGAAAAAAAAAAAAAAACTAATTACAAAAGAGCATAAGAATACAAGTCATTTCACTACTTCTTCCCAATCTTGCGCATTTTACGGGTCTAAAGGCTAATATAGACTCCTAGAGAATTTAAATACAATTTCTTATTCCAAATGGGTTTCTCAAACATTCTTTTGAGGAGAAGTTATAGTCTTTCATATATTCATACTGGCTTGCTCAGTGAAAGCTTTGTCTTTGTGAATCACCTGGCCTTAGATGACGGGCGAATTATTTTTTTTCCCCAAGCTGCAGGGCTGTCAGGGCTCCTTTGTGCCGTAGACCTCCTGCTTGCAATGGCTCTGGTGTCACTCTATTGACCGGGGAGTGACAGGCGAGGTCTTGGCCGAGGCGTCTGCCGTCCGACGCCCTGGGAAGGGGCTGGCCTTTTCAGGTGGCCCGGCGTCTACGTTTCAGGTCCTTCCTGGTGGAGCAGGACCGCACACCTCAGAGGAAAATGACACCGTTTCACAAATTAAAAAAAAACAAAAAAGAAACAACAACACAGTGATATTTCTTTACGTGACTTCTGATCCCGAGGCTAAGCGGAAGAACACCGGTACAAGTCCGAGTTCCAGCGTCAGTCAGACTTACATAAACCATCTGGAGATGGTCTGGCTGACGGCAGTGACTGGGAGGAGCTGCTGTAACCTGCCCTGAGGGTCTGCACTCTCCTATCGACAGCTAGTTCTGCAGAGAGAGTCCCAGGCGGGGCGAAGGGTCCAGGAGGGGGGGGGCTTTCGCAGGCGGGAGACACACCCCGCCGACCTCTCTCCTCTCTGCGTGTCAATAACTCAATGGCTGCTCTCCCAGGAACCCTTAAGCCTTTGTCACGCCCCCACCCTCGCGCTTTGTATACCCCCCAGAGCTGGGGGCTGCTGCAGAAGCCCTGGGGGGGGGGGAGGGCCTATGGCTCGCTCAGCCCTCGCCCCATTCCCCTTGACGGTTCCCCCCAGTTTTATTTCATTCTTATCTTGCCATGCAGCAAATCGCTGCTGCCTTTTTAGCCCCAACTTATAGGAGAACTATAGCTGTATGCAAATACCATCGCTCACTTCCAAATAGAATGGGGGGGGGAGGAAGGGAATTAAAAGGCGTGATGTACTGTACCATTTCAAGAGGGATAACAGCATTACAGGCCTGAGACAGACGGCGAGGGAGGGAGCCAATGAGGAGGGGACCCAGCAACAGGGACGGAGGGGGTCTGAAGATACTATAGAGATGAAGGAGAGGTCTGTGGGGGCCAGGCCGTAACAGGCAAAGATTTTGGGGGGAGGAATGAGACTGATGGAGGGCTAGGGTGGGGGATTGGATTGGGGGAGGGGTACAGTCCCGCAGCAGTGCATCATGGGAGGATACCAACGCAGCACACCCACCAATGGCTGGGCCAGCCGGCAGTGGGTGCAATGAGGAGCACGCCAACCTCCGGCAGTGAGAAGAGAGCCCGTCCCCTGTAATTAACAGCCGATTCAGTCGGGTACGATCACCACGATTCTGAGAAACTCCCTAATGGCGACGGAACACGGTCGGGTCAAAGGGAGCCAGCAGAAATTGGATAATAAACGTCTTTTAGTAACCCCGGCGTGTGACGCTGTTCCAGGAGGTCACGCTCATAACAAGGCCCTCGCTCAACGGCTGCGATTAAGATGATGCTTCGTAAACAAAGAGGTGCTAAAAGCGTGCCTGGCTTAGCCTGTAACGAGGTACAGACTGTGTTCTGGGGAAAAAAACTGACATATTTCATCCTAATAGGTTTTTTTTTTTTTTTATTAACGATGTTATCTTGACCATATTTAAGCCCTTCAGGGTGCTGGCAGGGAGTCTGGACCATTTTTTTTTAAAGGAAAGATCATATAGGTTTAAGGGCTGCTTAATCTCACCATCGGTGGTATTAGCCAGACAGTCAGACATCGTGGTGACACAGCACGCACAGTCTGGTGCTGAGAGATAGGTCTTCTTTTCTGTGGGGGAGGGGGGGGGGGGGCTCTTCTATCCTGCCCAGCTGAGTTTGTTTGAGGCATCTGAGCCCCGCCCAGCAACAACTCAAGGTCGAGGGGCCGCCGACTGCGAGCTATTGCGATCCCAAAGGCATCTCAGCGTCTCCAATACGCGTGAACCCACCATAGAGGTCACATGGTCTCCTCTCCAAAGCCACACCCCTTTCTGTGGGCCGGAGGCGTAAACTGCTCCGCATTCCCGCGAACCTCCGTAATTATCTTTTATTGACTCCGTTCGAGTCCAGCTCTGCATCACACGGCCAACGGCGGGCTGCTATATATAAATGAAAACAGTACTGACAGAAAGTCGTACCAACATTAACACCATTAACACGAGTCAACTTACCCTTGGGTTAGCTTCGGTAAGCTCTGTCAATGTTCCGTAACGGCTGCCCCAGCACGAGGTCATAGAGTAGGAAGGCCATTCAGGGCACCTAGCCCACGAGTGAGGGACAACTGGACGAATGCAGCCGACACGGGGCACATGCCAGCGGCGCCACGTAAAGGGGACTAATAGCAGCGACGTCACCAGAATGCCATCCAGGTACCACTGCTCGAATTGCGTCAAAGGTCATTTGGTGCAGGCACTGGGCATAGGTCGAAACCCCAGCTTTGGAGAGCCTGAAGGGGCATCCATTGAATCACGATGACCTCCGAAATTAATGATAGCGCAGCCAGGACGACTAAACCTGCAATACACTGTGAAAGACTCGCTTTGGCATAGACCGACTAACTCAACGGCTAAATAACCAGGTGTGACGTTTTCGGCTTTTGTTTACAGAATAAAGAATGCGACACAGACATGGCGCTGTTTCCACAGACACCCATTATGAAAGACACATAGCTGACACAGAGACAGGAAACGCGTCATCAAAAACAGGAAACGCGTCAGTAAATACCTGAGGTGACCCAAGTAAAACAAACCCAAGGGGAAACTCGGGTGATATTATCATTAATTACACCTGTTCCTCATATTCCTAAGATCCTGGACCAGCACCCTTTTTGGGTCAGATGTTAAGCAAGGCACCTGTGTTTTATGCCAAATCAGTAATTTTATATTACTTCACTCAGAAGGGTGCGTTGCACTGTCCTAAGTAAACTCCCAAAACCTCCGTCTCGTAACTCCACTCGCCAAGATGCACCAAAGCTTCCCCGTTGCCATGTTCTCCACACAGGTTCATTAAGGATCGTTTCCTCATCTCCTACAAGCCATTTTCAGCTACCGGTGACACTTTCATTAATTCTTCGAATTTCACTCCCTTAGACCAATACGTTTACAGACAGACACAGAGCAAAAAGTCGGATCCATTTGCAGAGCTTCAGGTCACTCGCGGTGCCAAAGTTCGACGTTAAGTCTCGAGGACAAAGACTTTCGAAAAGCAGCAGCTTGCGACCCCAACCGGATAGCGCTCCCCCCTTTACTCGGAGCTTGACGTCAGGCTCCTTCCAAGCACTTGCTGGGGTCACTGGAGCAGCTCCACGCTAATGTTACTCTCACCTGGCTCGGCTGACAGGCCCCTTTAGCGGCGTGAACTTCCGGCTGACCCACAATGTTCTTCCAGCAATTAGCGTGACGCTTCGTTACGATGACACTGCCTTTCCTCTGCTGGGATGCCCTTTCCTCTGAACCCAGACACCCGTAGATTTCATGCAGCCTCCCGCCTCTAGGTGTCACCGGAAGAATGTAGGGCAAACTCAGCGGTGTAACATCTGCACCTGCATTCGGCCAAGCCCGGCAGCCGGACAGCGTGATCTCGGTACGGCCCTTCGTACCCCTGCCCTGGTAACCCGGACCCAGGTGTGCACTGCAGGTGCAGCTGGTGCCATGGTGAATGAGGAGCTGGACCATGATCAGCAGCCTATAGACGAAGTTCCAGGTCAGACCTTAAACTCCTGATTCTCATCCTACTTGACCTCCTGAACCTCATGTTAACTATTCACAGCTGGTTCAGCTCCGGAACATACATTTTGTGCATCCTACGAGGGTTTTAGGCAACCAACATGGAAAGTAAAGCGGTTTGTCACTTCAGCAGAGGTCTTCAAGCATAGCAATTACCAAGAAAGCCTTGAATTTGCAATCTGTGGCTCTAACACACCAGGCTCAGTACTAGTCGACATCGCGTGTTCGACGTTTGTTAAATCCGTTGCATTCTGCCACAAGATAATATTGATACTAGTACACAAATGCAGGGCTCGATTATTTGCCACTTCTTCCAAACGATTTTGTTATTTATAAGGGTTTTGAGCCTCTGGAAATTTACCGTAAAAGCAGCTGTGCGTGCAGCTAATTCAGATCTCAGTCCAAGCATGTTTAGACTCGATCTGACTTGCCCACACTTCGCCTCTGGTGAAACTCACGTGTTTCAGACGCTTTTATGAGTGCTTGCGGTTCGTGTTTGAGCCGCGGGCAGCCCAGCCGGACCCGGACATGCGGCCAAAGGCCTTCCGCGCAGCCAGGTACTCTTGGAGTCTCTCAGCGGTACGCCCGACCTTGCGTGCCTCGCTTGGCATCAGACCTGGAGACGTGTATATGTAATCCCAGAAATCACCTTGGTTCAACAAATAAAACGACTTATAATACTGTAATTCGTACGACATTAGTAGCTATGCCTGTTACCTGAGCATTATTGCCCGTCATGTAAAATCTGTTTCCTTTCAGGCCCGGAATATGACTGCGTACCCTAGGCTACTTCTTCCCAATGCAGTACGTTTTGTTTTCCTATGCATTTTCTAAAGTAATACGTGGTAATTTCATTTTTTTTAAACAACCTGATATGTTTCTCTGACAGAAGAAAAACTGAATACGGCACATCGGTCTATGGCCATTTAACCTCTATCCAATAGGCCCGCGTCTCCCAGTGCCTGTGCCTCCTGGTCATTAAAAACAGCGCAGGGACGATGCTGCCTTTTTTCACACACGCTCACATTTCATCCTGCCATCACATCCTAACAGGGACAGCCGTGAAATCCGGACGTCGTTATTCTTAAGTAATTAGCGGGGGGGGTGGGGGTAGTAAAAACAGGTCCGCAGGGGTGGGATTTTGGCCAGGTCTG
>JAODLC010000105.1:586368-601809 GCA_026781145.1 Hippopotamyrus pictus
CTGCCATCTTGCCCGGCCGGACCTCCGGCGCAGGCGGCAGCGACGCCACCTGACCCCAGCTTGCCCCCGACATTAAGCGGGATCCTGTCAAGCGCAATGAGAGTTTAATGATTCAAGACAGCAGGCTGCGTGCTCTACATATTTAACCCATAAGGGGACCAACCATTTAATTAAAGAAAAAAAGCAACACTGAATTAAGAAAAGTTAATATAAGAACGGGCCTGTATAAATTTGTACATTAACTATATATATGTATATTTATCCAAACGCAACTTACAGCCGGCTTGATTTTGCAGACGGTTCTGCGGCTCCATTCCGACTGAGGACGCCGCATTAGCTCAATTAGCGAAATAATTACTCAAGTCAAGTGCTTCGAGTGTTAAGAGAGGATGATCGTAGGATTTAAGATAAGAGATTAAGTAGGCTACCGTGTGCGCGATGCCTTGGAGGACGACCCATAAGTCATATTAATGCGAACCTAATTTTTTACGCTAAATGTACGACTTACTGGCCTTTACTCTACGCTAAAATCTAACCCCCTTTTCTCTGTGACACTGCCTATACCACATAAAAGCATAATCACGATCAAAACAAACAACAACAACAACAACAACAAAAAAATCAATGAAAAAATGTCGCCTATCACCAAGCGCCCAGATTCAGTGTGATATTCAGGGCGAAAAATAATTGCGGGCATAATTGCCAACAGGTCATTTCAATTGGGAATTAAAAACGTCTATCGGCGGAATTTCGCCGACGCTTCCACAAAATACCAGCTATTTTCATGATTTCAATATCTTTTAAAAGCCTGTTATTTTCTTTTAGATACCAGATTGATCGCCATTTAAAGAGGCAATTTTCATTTTTTCCCCGTGTAGCCTGCAACAAATTCCGCGTAGTTCTTCCGATGGGTAGTAGAAATGTGCCGCATAGATATGCGTATAATAAATGGAAATTATGCATTTTAAAAAGGCAGGTTTTTTGGACACTCTGCTTTGCTAAAGCGCAAGTGTTTTGTGCGCCACCTCGATGTCGAGCTCGGTGCGTGTCGACATTTACAAAATACTAAGAAGCTTCACCGACGGTAAATTATTCGCGATTCGTTAAGAAGCCGCATCTGTCGGCTAAATAGAGCCCTCTGATTACAGCATGGCAGTCCTTTCTGCAACATGGTAACCCATAATTTCCTAGAATGAAAATAGCAAGACCTTTGTTGACACAGTGCTCACCATAAAGGGAGGCGTAATTAAGTTCCAGATCTACCACGGTTTCTCTTTCCTTGGGGGAAAAAATCATTTCCCCCTCTCTCTAAGAACTATATTGATTGAATTTTGTTTTTCCATTTTCATTGAAGACATTGTGTTATTATGCGCTTTTAGAAAATACCCTCCCCCCAGATCAATTTGCGCGATGTACCCGCCGGAATGCAATCAGTTTGCTATAGTACCCCTCATCCTGTAAAACAATGAGAATAATCTTGATAATGAGAAATATTAGTTTCTTAGGAGATGACAAAGCACTGCTGTTACGTTTGAAATCAATAGGCGCCGAGGCTCCATCTTGCTTAAATTGCCGTCGAACCGGGTGGGTAATTAATAGCGTAATGGGGGGGCGGTGTCTGATTAATCAATCTGTCCTGCACGGTGAGTTAGGGCGCCGTTTTAAACGGAGGAATTGGTTAGCTCCGTGGTCTGTTGAGAACGTTCCCAGTGATTTATCCGGCAGGTTTCTTGTGATAAAGAGGAAACACTAAGTCCTCCACAACAACGCCTTTAGGTCCTCGATCTGCCCCCCCCGAATAAGTAAATGCTAAACGAATCAACGTCTTCGCTTTTAATTTACTGGCGAGCAAAGTTTCCCAGGTGGAGAGAGGAAATGAGAATGTGGGGCTGGTTTCGTTTCCCTTATTGTACCAATCAATTTAAATACTACGCTTCCAGCTTGTCAATATGGCGAACAATCAGTATGTCTGACAAAATAATTATATAGGCCTACGGGTGTTTGCTTTAACTGGAAAGGATTTTTTTGATTGAGGTTGCGTCTCAAAGCGCCAAGATGTGGCGTTTCAGGGCCAAATTCCTTCAGTGAACGCGCACCGTTAATTATACCGCGATCACGTGAAAGTGTAGCCTTGAGAAACGAGGTTTAATGCCGGCAAACAGCCCCGGTTAGGCAGCCAGTCCTTACGGTTAGTCCCAATGTGCGGCAAACCCGGCAATCCGTCATTCCCTCCGAGTAAGATGCGCGGATTAATATTCATAATTTAATTAAAGGACAGATGTTTCCTAAATAAGCTTTGCTTTGACACAGATGTCTTTAAGCAAATGACAGTGTATGAGGGATCTCTATGGCAATTACACAGAGGCAACAACATTTACGTTTTTTTTAAAGTGAATTTAGAGAATATGGAGCAGCTTGATATTGATTTTTTTCCAACCAGGTAATACAGTAGTGAACACCACCCAATTAATTTAGTTCTTTAAAAAGCATTTGCCTTTAAATTACAATGCTGCACTCTGCGTATACTCCATTTTCCACTCTGGTCCCTTACATACTGATAGAGAGCTCATTATGTAAGTTACCCAATTAAGAAGAAAGCGTCATTAAGGAAATTACATGTGGATAAAAATGTCAGGCTGTATTGGCAGAACAGGAGCAATTTAAGACCTGCATTACCAGCTTTATGGACACAAGCGCAAAATTAATAGGTTGAAATTTTTGAATGGGTATCCAAACGATCTAGGATCACATGACTGTAGAGGACAATGATGTTGTTTTTCCACTCACAGCCAAGGCTTAGTTTTACTTGCATTAAAATATTCTGAGGGCAGAAAGAAAATGATTGGCTCAGAGAGATAACCAATCAGACTGTAGAGGAGGTGGGCCCAAGCAACTGGAGGAATTCTCATTTGTATTTATTTATGGTTTAGCTGACATCCTGACAAAGCCCCCTCACAATGTAAACACCCAAAATGGTGGTTTGTAATGTCCCATTGGTGTGGATGAGCTGCAGGAGGACCTGATGTCAGGATCAGCTGCCCGTTCTCCCACACGAGCAGCGCCGCACTTCCGCAGAAGGAGAGTTTTATCGGTAAAGCAGCCCGTGATACCGCCCCCTGCTCACAGCATCCATTCTGGCACCATCCAGGGTTTCATCAAACGGAAACTTGAGCACCAGCTATCAAAGCGTGCAATTTGCAACCTGTTCCAAATATTCCTTTGGGAGAGTCACTAAAACACAAATGCGTTTATGTTGTTTCATTTACATTCTTACGTTTGTTTAATCCTAAACTAAAAAGTTATTGATGCACATGAAAGAACAGTGAAGTAGCTCGTCGTGTGAAATGACAGCTGGCATCCTAACTGGATTCTTCTGAGAAATGCCTGTTTATCAGCAGTATTTAAAAAAAAAAAAAAAAAAAAAAAAAAATTTAAATGCTCCACCATATCTGTGTCAGCTCTTAATCACTTTATGGGCTGTTTCTAGATCTAGCCAAGGCTGAAAAGCAAATTTTCAACGCTGATCCAATACGTGACGATTTTTCAAACCCCGTGACCCGCAGCTTTAAATGGATGTTACAGATTGCAGGGCAGCTAATGGCGATTAGGCAGCACACGTGGAAAAGTGCTCAACATCAATCAGGAGGGCTGTATAAGTTTCATTGATTGTGTATATTTTATAAACCGTAATGATTGTATTATAGTAGAACACATTATTCAAGGGTATCCACATATACCTATATTATAGCTTGTACAGGGTTGTTAGTTCGAGTCCTATCAAGGCTTGGGTCTGTGAGTGTGGAGTCGGTAAGTTCTCTCCATGTTTGTGTGTGTGTGTTTTGGTTTCCTGGTGTGTCTAAATTGCTCATAGTGTGTCTGACACATGAACTGGGTAATAAAACAGATTGGGATTCAAACCAGAAAAGGACTGGCTGGGAATTTGGAAATGGGAGCTGCTGCAGGAAGCAAAAAGAGCAAAGAGGACTTTTTCATTTCTTTTGTGTTTTTTTTTCCCTTTGTCAAATACACAGAGCAAAAGCAATATAGAGTTACAGTCCAACACAGGTAAAATACAACTTTGGGTAATCCCTTACACGGCATGAGTGTTTCTTGTACAGTCCTGCATAAAAATAGTAGTTTGCCCAGTATTGTCTTGTGCTGAAGTGTTGAAACTTCCGGAACGTGTCCCTGCAGGCCTGTTCTGAGCCTTACACTGAGTTCAGATGGTTTGAAGTGAGAAATTTACACTGACAGATGATATCTCCACAACGAGCTCTCCTCCCGCGTGAACCTTACAAAAAGTAAAAAAGAAACGAAAAAACAAATGAAGAAAAGAACAAAAGCACAAGCATGGAATATCAGGAACTGAATACCCTGTACATATAAGTGCCGGGTCGCGCATGCTATGTGTCGCGTCCTGAGCCCACAGCACATGTCCAGGCTGGTGCTGAGCTGTGGTCAGTAAACTGTCGCTCTGGAATCTCCTTGCGGAGCAGGGAAACTCATACATCGGCTAAGTTTTAGACCTCTGATTTGAAACATGGCAGCAGAGGTGAACGTTTGTGGGTTATTCAGACTACAGTCCCGAGATTAAGTCCATGATGGACGAAAGTCCTCCAGACGAAAACTACGGAGCTTTTACTCAAAGCCCCATTTTGGATGATTCTAGACCATTTAAACCCACAGACTCCCAACACTCACAGTACCACTGAGCGGGTGGTTTAGCGTAAGAGCTTAGAAACTGGCTCTGTCCACTTTCTCTCCTTAGCCAGGGGAGCGTGTAACTATAGAATGACTTGGCACTTGTTGTCTGGACACCTGCTAGCTTTTGACTCGGTCGACGTGCACATGCTCGATGAGGCTGTCTTGAGCATATTTCCGGCCTCGGTAACGGCCGACCCAGGGTCTGCTTCAAAACGGCGGGGACTCTGATAAACTCATTTACTCGTATCATCCCCTCCCTGACCAGAGGGGGTGGACGTGAGCACGTTTTCCTCCAGTTTGAATGATAACCGGGAAATTAAGGGATGCAGAGGCTGGAGGCGAAGTTTCCCTGGAGTACGTCGTGCTTTTTCATCACCTGGACCAGGCCTGGAGGAATGCCAGGCGCAGCTTTCTGCCCCTCCAGCAGATGGAGCCGTGTTGGATTATATAACAGCTGCTGAGGGGGGCGGGCCCTCGAGGAACTGGCCAATGACGGCAGCCGTTGGCTGGCTCAGTGGGCTTTATGTCTGGGAATGTGCAGCGATCCTGGTTTTCCTCACCGCTTTTTGAGACTGAGAGTTGCTGACAGATTATGTAAGTTGTGCAATTTCTTTTCCTCGCTCCTGGTTTCCCAGCAGGATGGCAGAGGGTCCGGCCTCACTCAGTGAGTGAACTCGAGGTTTCCCATAAACCCTGTCACTTTTGACCACTAGGAGGCGACACAGAGGCACAGATTCACAGTCTGTTTTTAGTGCCACGTGTTGCCCGGTGTAGCGACGGAGATGGCCCCATCAGATATCGTACAGGCAAGCAGAGGTACGGAGGAAAGGGCGATTTAAAAAAATAAATTCACAGTAAGCCGACTTCCAGTGTAAACAAGGGGGTGGCAGACTGCCTCGTGCTGGCCAGCCGGATCGGGTCATGGATAGCTCCCCCCCCCAGCTCTTCCGTCAACATGGCCAAAGATGGGAGGGAGTCTCCACGCGACACGAGAAGCCACCAGGGGGCGACACGTGACATGCCGCCCGCCAGACACGTAAACAAGGCAACCTCAGTTCACTGAAGGCGATCGGAGAGCGCTTCAAATGAACAGTCTTTTTTCAAAGCAACCCTGGCGGGGGGGGTGGGGTGGGGGCAGGCTTTCCTGTGATCTGTGGTGCTGTGATGGCCCACTCCACAGACCAATAATGCGGCGTCCGATAAAAAATAAAACAGAGGACGAAAAACATCAGAGTAATCACAGGAAAACAGAGCAGCCTTGGCCCCCGGTTCGCCGTACGCGGCGGGTCTGCAGATGGACGGCGGACGGAGCCCCCCGCCCCCCGAGTCGGCTGGCTGTCTCGCCGCATTTCTGCGAGCGACACTGCGACGGGATGGCGGTTCCGTTTGTGCTTCGGAGGATGGGGGGGAGGCAGGCCATCCGTTTCCGCTCCGCCTCCACCCGCAGGCTCCCCTCTCCTGCCTTTGTGTAACGGCAGCCCGATGGCGGACGTAGGTGATTGGGCGAGGTCGACACACGTGGAGGCTTCTGAGCCAATGGAACGCCTTCCCTGGTAAAAGGAGCTTCACCTTCTGCCCCGAAAGATGTAAAACTGCTAAGTAGCATCTACTCAGTAAAGAGGTGTACACTTAAGCTCGATCTACTTTGGCAAAAAAAGCATTGTTTTTATAGGATATATATGCGCTCTGGAGCGTGTGCATCAAATCGTTTAGACAGCTAAAAAGGCCAAAATGATCACGGAAAACTGCAATCCCCCAATCGGAACAGACGCGACCTCACCACACGTACAAAGAGTCCCGCCTGGCCGCTCGCCGAGGCCCTCTAGTGGCCGGGAGGCCACGGCGTGCCACCGCTAGACGTGCGTCTGCATGCGCTTCTGCAGGGGCCGCGTGAGCTCGGAGTTCTGCGACGAGGCCTGCGAGTAATGGGAGGAAGAGGAGGCCGAGGCCTTGCTGGCCTTGTCGAAGGGCGCGTATCCGTCCGTCCGGCCGCAGCCGCTGATGCCGCTGTCGCACTGCGTGTCCAGGAAGGAGCTGGAGTCGCTGAGGGAGCCGCGCTGGCGCTCGCACAGTTCGATGGAGCTGCTGCCCACGCCCAGCACGAAGCGCTGCCCATAGTCATAGAGGCGATTGGGGCCGGCGCCCAACGTGGAGTAGATGTTGGTGAAGGACATGCCGGTGGGCACTCGCTGCTTGCCCAGAGTGGAGCTGCCCGGGTTGTGGCTCTTGGTGGCGTTCCCGCCGCCCAGCGTCACGGTGGGCGTGGAGTGGCACTCCTTGAAGGTGTTGACGCTGTAGTAGCCGTTGGTGGGGTCCTGCGTGGAGACAGATCCCGGGGTGAGCAATCTGGTTATCAAATCAAAGCGCGGGCGGATGAAAGATGGAGGGAGGGCGGGTACATGGAGGTCGCCACGGTTCTGAAGGTCACGGCACTGGAGGCCCAGGCGGGTACAGGTAGCTTCTGTACCTACTGGGTCACAGCTGGCCTGGAGACAAGCCCAAGAAGCTCGTGGTGAGGGACACACGGGATGGGACGCCGGTCCATAACAGGGCACGGGGGCTCAAGCTAATAAACACCACGGGCAACTCAGAGGAGCCAAATCCCCTACTTGAGTATTTTTGGTCTGCAGCAAGACAACCGAGAAAACCTACAGAAACACGGGGAGAACATTCAGATCAGACTGAAACGGAGCTGGGGGGCGAGCATCGAACCCGCAGCCCTGGAGATGTGAGGTTGTTGAGCTACCCGGTAATCCACCACACCGGAAAAACAACAGCATGTGAACGAGGAGAATGTCATTATCTGTGAGGGGGCAGCCCGGTCGACACAACGCCTTTCAGATCTGGGGAGCAGGGTGCCGGTGAGCTCGACACGGCGGCTGGGGGAGGGGCCTCAGCCTCTCTGTCCTGTCCTACAGGCAGAGCGTGCTGCGCGGCTCGGCGCGGCTTAGAAGCCGGCGGTTTTCACACAGCGGGCCGTGCGGCAGGCGGCACCTCCCTTTATGCCAGGATGGGGTGCCATCTCCTTATACCCCAGGGGGCTCTGGGTTTCATTCTTGAGCCCTGTGCCTGTGGAGTGTTAATGTTTACCCCCCCCCCCCCCGCAGTTCAAAAGCATGTGGATCTGCTGAAAAGTATGCGATGAGACAGCAACTATGTGGCCCTTAGAGTGGGCCTGCGTGTGAAATGAGGGACCACAGATTGTCTAGCGCCCCCTATAGGATGCATCCAGCCTAACACTCTGTGGTTTCTGGCCCAATCGCTGGAGCACAGCAACCCTTATTTGGATGTTGGTATGTATCTCTTTCCTATATGGGGAACGGTCTGTTAAACCCGGCAGAGCAGAAACAAAGAGGTCTATGGGGAGAACGTTCCATATGCGGGGAGCACATCGACTCGCTTATTCTGTAGTCTCCGAAATCGGCCTTCCCTTCTAAAGCAGCTCTGCTCTGACTGTCATCATTCCGGCGTTAGCCGTGGAGACGACGGCGGTCTGATCGACGCGAACGTCGCCGCAAATGCGGGAGCCGCGGCTGCCCGGGACCCCGTCCGGGAAGCGGCCGCCGATTCCCGCACGCCCCCCTCGCCCGCAAGCACAAGCCCTCGGCGGAGTTTGGTATTCCTGGGGGGAGCGGAAAACCATTTAGCTGCCCACGTTCTTTCTGCAGGAAAATGTAGGACACGCTGTCAGGGAGGCTGATGTCTCTGTCCAAACTCGCAAGTCGATGCGGCTGCAAAGAGCGAATGTCATTCCGGGAAGAGAGATCCCGGGGGCGGCGTTTCTGAAAACGGCAGGTGACGTAACTATGCTAACCTGACAGGGATGGCAGGGTGAAGGGCGGGGGGGGGGCTTCAAGGGAAAAGATGGAGGTGTGTTGATAAGCCAAGCTTAGAAGCACAGCAGCAAAAAAAAAAAAAAAAACAAAATAAGGATGCTGTAGGCGGAGCTTGGCTTTATACTGAGAAAGTGAGAGCGTGAAGGCTTCAACCGCCCCCCCCCCGCCCGCAGACCCCCCCCACCTCGCAAGACCTGCCATTCTGAGAATTTGTTTTGAGGCACAAATAACTTGCTGTCTTTCGAGGACAAAATCCAGGGAACATCAGCATATATATCGCGCAACAGACACTCATACGAGCTGTCAGTAGATGTACTGTAGCTACCGAACAATGGCATCAGCGTCTGTGTCACCGTGTGATGACACGGTGCCGTTTTATCGCCTGCTTTGAAGTTTTACAGATTTTTTTTTTTGCCTGTACTGCTATGATTCAGATAATTGCGATTATCAAGAAAAATTATTTTTGAAGGCCTGTCATAAACATTTAAGCCATTTTGCTGGTGCATACAAATAAGATAATCGGTATTTTCCAGGTACTACCTGCCACGCTCAGTTGTTGCTCAGCACCCAAATGTCAGGTGATAAATATAAATGTAAATTTAACTGTAAATGTTTTCAACCGTGTGCGTTTACCATTTGAAGTTTAGCGACATCTGCTTAAACTGCAATACAGAGTATTCGTATGAGCCTAATATTCAGGACAATTTTAATCTGCCGCTGTATGGATTTACGCTACAGTCCCTTCTCGTCCCGATCGCATGCCTCCCTAGTGCCTGTTCAGCCCAGTGCCGTTCCCAGGCCGCAAACATTTACCCACGGCATGGACACTCGATCAGAACGTGCTCGAAATTCCCTGCATGTTTCCTGCCTCTTCTTAAGTGTTTTTTCATTGTCGGCGATCAGCACAAGTGGGAAACTCAATTATGCCCCTAATTGTGAAATCATCAGTTTTTGCCGGAGTAGATCAACTCTGAGCGGCCTGGCCTCCGTTTGCCGGTAATGCGATGGTGTGCGTTTAGAAAATAACAGCGGCAACCGGGGCTGTAACAAAGTGTAAGTACCGAGTCTGGTTCACAATCAAACGCTCTCTTGATTGCTGCAGATACACGCTGGATTTTCCCTGGACAATGACTAATCAGCTATTATTTTTTACAGAAATTATGCAACAAATTATACCACTTAAGGGTTTTTCAAAATTTTGTTGTATAAAGGGGCCAGCTTAGGGAGGCACGGTGGTGCAGTGGTTAGTATTGTCACCTCACATCTCTGGGACCAGGGTTCGAGTCTCTAGGGTTCCATGTATGTGGAGTTTGCATGTGGGTTTTCTTTGGGTACTCTGGTCCCCCCCCCACAGTCAAAAAACATACTGAGGCTGATGGGAGTTATGAAATTGCCTGCAGACGTGTGTTTGGGAGTGGTGTGTGAGTGTGCCCTACGATAGGTTTGTGCCCTATCCTTGGTTGTTCCCTGCCTTGTGCCTGTTAACTCCAGACCCCCTGTGACCCTGAACAGGATAAGCGGTTACAGAAAATGGATGGATGGAAGGAAACAGCCAGCTTATGATGTCAAATACCAGTTATAAGATGAGTAAAGGGGGTCTGACAGACCCCAAACAGAGCTGGTTGTCCAGGACCTTTCCTGTTAGCTAAGTAGATACAGTATAAATGGGGACTGATTGGGTTAGGACACTGTGTCTGTGTTCGGAAGGTTGCAGGTTCAAATCCCAGGGTTGGAAAATAGTTGTTAGTTGGGTCCTTGAGCAAGACTCCCAATTGTCTGACCATGCTTTCTCTGTTGCACACCCTTTAGAATTAAAGCACAATAAATAAAAAACAGAAACCTCCTGTGTCCCTTGGCGTATCATCTCTGTTGCTCAATAAGACTGAAGTTCCTGTTCCTGTACAGACTGTACCAGTTTGCAGACACTGCTGGAGACTCAGGGTCTCACTTTTGTACCCAAGCTTCAGACAAAAGTGTCTGCTCAGTATGAATAAAGTGTAACTGTAAAATGAACGCAGGCTGTGCAGTAGGCCCCGCCCCATAAGCCCCGCCCACTAGGCCCAGCCCCATAAGCCCTGCCCACTAGGCCACGCCCCCACTCGCCTGCTCCTCGCACCCACCTTGATGTGCTGGTACTCCTTGTCCTCCTCTTGCAGCACCTCCAGCTGCTTGAGCACAGACTCCTGCTGGTACTCCCCCCGCTCCATCTGGGGGAGGAGAGAGGTGACGTGAAAGCAGTCGGCGGGGGGAGCTGCGGGGGCAAGGCGACCGACGAGAGCAGAGCTGTCCGCCCCCCCACATTCATATCAGTCAGAAGCTGCAACACCTCATCTTCTGTGTGAAATAAATATTAAATGAACAAGCCCCGGGTTAAAGACGGCATGAATTAATGAGCGTATGCTCCGGCCCCAATGTGGGTCACCATTTGTTTGGAAATTTAAATGATAGCCCTGACCCCCCAGGGGTTTGATATGGGGAGGAGAGGGTACCTGCGCTTCTCTCCTTCTGTGCTGTGTCATTCCTGTGTCACTCTGAATTAAATATGTAACACTAAAGCAGGCAATCCTTTAAGAGCATGTCTGGCTAGTGGAAAGGAAGGATGTGACCAGGGATGGGATGTGGATCTGTGTGCAGGGAATGGATGTGGATCTGTATCTGGGGGATAGGATGTAGGAATGAGATGTGGATCTGTGTCCGGGGCTGGGGATGTGGTTCCGTGTCTGGGAGACAGGCTGTAGGAATGGGATGTGGATCTGTGTGCAGGGAACGGATGTGTTTCCGTGTCTGGGAGACAGGATGTCGGAATGGGATGTGGATCTGTGTGCAGGGAACGGATGTGGTTCCGTGTCTGGGAGACAGGCTGTCGGAATGGGATGTGGATCTGTGTGCAGGGAACGGATGTGGTTCCGTGTCTGGGAGACAGGATGTCGGAATGGGATGTGGATCTGTCGCTGACTCACCATCAGCTGCTTGATGGCAGTGTGCTCCTCCGTGTCGCGTGTGGCGCTGTGGTCCTTGTGCACGATCTCCACCCGGATGTCGCTCTTGGTCGACACAACGCCTTTCAGATCTGGGGAGCAGGGTGCCGGTGAGCTCAACACGGCGGCTGGGGGAGGGGCCTCAGCCTCTCTGTCCTGTCCTACAGGCAGAGCGTGCTGCGCGGCTCGGCGCGGCTTAGAAGCCGGCGGTTTTCACACAGCGGGCCGTGCGGCAGGCGGCACCTCCCTTTATGACACAGCCGGCGGCTCCAGAGTACAATAGAAAGACCTTCATTTACTTATAAACTGACAGGAGCCAATGAGGAATGTAACAAGGCTTACTCTCGGTCTTAATTTTGCTTGCAAGATCTCTCTGGTGAGCAGCGATGGAAACAGGAAGTGAGGACATGACCAGCCGCACCTCCTCTGTGACACAACAGCAACAGATTGCATCATCATCATCATCATCATCATCATCATCATTATTATTACTGTGTTGCTTAGACAACACCTGTATCGAAAGTGATTCCATTACGTATATAGCTTGACAACATAATCCTTAGAGAGATAAGAACCAACTCTGCATCTTTAGCCAGCTGATCTGCTAGGAGAGAGTGTGTAGGGGAAATGGGGAGGACAGAAGAAGGATATAAAGTAGGAGATGAAGAAGAGGAGCATGAGGAAGATGAAGACCAAGAAGGAAGAGATAAAGGTAATGAGCAGAGTGGATAAAAGCTGGCATGCAGACACAGGTCATAGTGACTGTAGCACTTCCCTCACGCCAGCAGGGGGAGCTCTTACTTCTCTGGGCGCGGGTGCAGCAGAAGGCCCCGAGCGTGCCCATGAGGACGATGAAGGCCACGAAGGCACCCACGGCCACGCCGATGATGACGGCCAGGTGCAGGGACTCTGCAAGAGAGGACCGCGTGTGTGTGTATGGCTGCTGGCCACGCCCCCTTTTATACCGCAGATGTATTCCTTCACGATGCAGCCAGATCTTCTGGGGCAGTCATGCAGGAGAAGCTCTGGGGGGACCCCGGGCCTAGCCAGCGTCTCCCGCCGCCCCCCCCCCCCCCCCCCCATCTGTTCACTGATATAAATGAGGGCAGCTATCATCCCGGATTAATGTGACATTATAAAGCGACTCGGAAGCCGTGACCGAAAAAGCTGAGGTCATAGTCGGCGAGGATCAGACCCGTTTCTGTATCTGAGTTATGGGATGGGATGTAGCGTATCGCCGCCCTGATTATCGGTGGGGGGGGGGGGTCTGGTAAGCAGACCCAGGTAATCAGGGACAGCATGTAAAAGCAGCCTGATGGGGGAGGGGGGTTGGTTTCCCGAGCAGGATGGAAGATGCTGAGGATCTGACTGGATGGCGATACCCTACGTGGATCCCCAAGACCTGTCGGCACCCATTGTATCGGAGTGCTCAGCTGACTAATCCAAGACAGGCTGCAGAGAATGTAGTCCACCTTTGTAGGCAGGCAGCAGTCACTGGCTGACTGGCAAGACGACCCATCAGCAAATTATTCACACCTTAGAAAGCATGAAGAAGAAAATAACTCATCTGCTTTTTCAGGTGTGAATGAATTGTTAAATGGGTCATTTTCCATTCGGCAGAAGAATTTAACCTGAAAGACCCAGTCAATGTCACTGCGTAGATAAGCACATATAAAACCTGCAGACTGCACATTTCCTTTTATATGGCAAAATATACAATGTGGATGGAAATCTGAGAATGTGGGTAAAACACTGAGAATATGGATGGAACACTGAGAGAGTGTGGGTGGAATGATGAGAATGTGAATATAACACTGTGAATAGGGATGGAACACTGAGAGAGTGTGGATGGAACACGGAGAGTAGGGATGGAACACTGAAAGAGTGTGGATGGAACAAGGAGGGTTGGGATGGAACACTGAGAGAGTGTGGATGGAACACGGAGGGTAGGGATGGAACACTGAGGGAGTGTGGATGGAACACGGAGGGTAGGGATGGAACACTGAGAGAGTGTGGATGGAACACAAAAGGTAGTGATGGAATGCTGAGGGTGTGGATGGAACATTGAGGGTAGAGATGGAACATTGAGGGTAGGGATGGAACACTGAGGGTAGGGTTGGAACACTGGCATTGTGGACAGAACAGTAATGCACGGAACACACCGTGTGGAAGGAATAGTAGACATGTGGATGTCATACAGAATTGCCGAGAGCCAGATGAAAAGGTTCCATTTTTGCTGTGCGGGGCATGACAGAGCACACCTGCTGCAGAATGAGGCTTCACTAAAGGACACCCCCGTTCACACTACCCCCCCGGGCTGCATGGGTGGGTGAGGCGGAGAGGCAGGGGGCCGAGGAGAGACGAGGAGGGCTGGCGAACCTTGCCTCCCACCTTGTTCCCGGAGGCGGATGATCTCCGTGTCGGACCCAAAGCTATTCCAGGCCGTGCAGTTGTAGATGGTCTGGAAATCGGCGGGCACGATGTTGTTCATGGTGAGGGTAGAGATGACGCCCTCCTCTGTGCTGACCGTCTCCACCGTGTAGCGCCCCCATGTGCCTGACTCCAGTACTGTCTCCTTCCAGGACCACGCCTGCCACAAAGAGCTACTGTCTGCCTGGATGTTACACTCATTCACCGAGACGCAACCATCACTGGTACTGCGGTCGGTGGTACAGCAAAAGTCACCTATTAATACAATGACTTATATCGATTAACATCAACCTGAAGAATTCCATCTCTCTGACTACCCCCCAGAATAGTACATCAAATCAAAAGGCCTTCTTCGACAACCAAGAAACAAGAAAAGTAATTTATAAACAATCAGTACTGAAGAATGCATTTTAAATTTATTTAAACTGGCACGCTTCAAATTTGTCTCACATGTCTTGGGTACGTTGTAATAAAAAGCACCAGCAGTGCAGAGTCCTACCGCTAACCAATCACAGTGCTCATCAGCAGTGCAGCGTCCTACCGCTAACCAATCACAGTGCTCATCAGCAGTGCAGCGTCCTACCGCTAACCAATCACAGTGCTCATCAGCAGTGCAGGGTCCTACCGCTAACCAATCACAGTGCTCATCAGCAGTGCAGCGTCCTACCGCTAACCAATCACAGCGCTCATCAGCAGTCATGCCCATGGAGAGCGCAGAGTGGGCGGGGCTACTCACGATGCGGTCTGGGGGCGGCGTGCTGCGGATGAAGCACTTGATCTGGCCCTTCTCCCCCTGCAGGGCTTGTTGCGTCTGTGTGCTGGAGATGGTGGGGGGGCCTGGAGAGGGTAGGTAAACGTGAGGAGGGGCGGTCAGCGTGCCAGTCGCATACGGCACTCACGGGCACCTCATAAATCTGTATATCTGTATACCGCGTCTGCGGTTTCGCTTCCCGCGGCATCAGTTAGCCATGGTTAACCGTGGTCCGGAAATACTGTATTCAATGGAAAATTCCAGAAATAATCCATATGTTTTAAATTGCGTGCCGTTTCGAGTAGCGTGATTTTGTGCTGTCCCAAGCAAACCTTCAGATTGTGTCACAGAGTGGGGCAACAGCCAAGGTAACATCCTGGAAGTCTGTGATCTGCCGGCCTGCCTCTCAGGAATCTTCCAGGATGGAGCATCAACAGGAAGCCTGTCATCTGGCGGGGAGGGGTTATGGGGGTCTGATGCCGAGTCGAGACGATGTGGGGGCGCTATCTAATGCCTGCCTACTCGGTGCCTTCCTAACCATCTATAATTAGCGTTTATTACCTGCCTCCAATTATGCCTCATTTGCATTTTAATGAGATCCTGACAGTCTCTGTCGGTCTGACATGGGGGGGGGGGTCTCTGTCGGTCTTCCGTAGGGTAGGGGAGCACCCCCACAAACTTCCCAAACCTGTCGCTGATTACTCAGGCCTAATCGGGGGGGCAGTCAGCCCAGGACGAGGGG
>JAODLC010000105.1:620961-635186 GCA_026781145.1 Hippopotamyrus pictus
CACTGTCATTTGGTAGCATTAGCTAGCCACTGTAAAATGGTAGCATTAGCTCGCCACTGTCATTTGGAAAAACAAGCTAGCCACTGTACTGGAAAAGCATCTGGTAGCCACTGAGACACAGAAGGATGAGCTGGCCACTGAACCTTGCAGATGAAGCAGGGCTACAATGCTCACAGCGACAAAGGCCTCTCAGTCGGCCGCGTCGGTAGCAGGAGAAGCCGCAGGTGCTAATGAGCAGTCAGCTGCTTTATTAGCTTGCTGATCACAGAGTACACTAGTCAGGCTCTCCTCTCCGGTTTCTTACAACCAGTCGCCCCCTCTGGCTGATTTATTAACAATAAAATCCTCTTTTTGCTTTGCTAACATATACTTTACATTTTCAGAAGGGAGAAAAGGAGGTTAATTAGCCTGTAAGTGGCACTGCGGTTGTGAACGCATTTAAAATCTCGCCCGAGTGCCGGCTGTTCTTTTCCTTCCACAGGAGGTAATTTGCAAGTGAGACATCTTCAATTATATTTTCATTAATAATTATGTATATATACTGCAAACCGTTTGTAGAGGTGAGCACTACAGAGCATGTAATACAGTGTGAGCAAATGGGACGTGGCAGCCATATCGAATATGAATATATACATACATACATCACACGCATTTCTGCATTTTCCCGGGGCCCGGAGCAATCGGGCCTGCCAGTGATTCACTGTCGTATTCCAGCTCAATCAATGTTATTTGTCCCCTTTAGAAAACGACGAAAAGTCTTTAATGGGATCAGCGCCGGTGAACAGAAATCAGCGGCAAAAAAAGAGAGACTTTCATGCTCGATTCATTTATATGGAAATTGACACTGATTATACATTCGGGGGGGGAAGGTTAACTACATCATCAGCTGCTGCTCCTGGGTGAGGTGGTGGCAGGTGGGGGAGCTGGAGGGGGGTGCCTGGTTGAGCAATGGAACACGTGTTTTTGGGGATGCGGGGCCACGATATCGGTTCTGAATATGGGGATCTTGTCCATTGGCGGAATGTGTTTCAAGGCCGGCTCCTCTCCGGCTGTGGAACGCATCGCTCTGTGTAAGCGATTGCCGCTTGCATCGTCTCACCTTGGAAATGAACCATAATGTCAGCTCCTTAGCCGCCAAAAAAGAAACATTCTGGGCTGAGTGTTTACCGCTAATCTGCCGTGACGATCGCACGCTGGCCGCACCCACTGGGACCGGCACTCTTGCTCTGGTTATTGGATTTGGTTTGTTTACTGTGACACCCAGCTCATTTAGAGCCAGAACCTGAGCCAGCTGGGTACGTCCAAAATGGGGCTCCCGTGGGTACCAGGGAAGCTTCCGGAACGAGACCCGACATTCACGAGCCAGTAGGGAAGCACAATGAAGCAGCATGGGTCTGTTATCCCTGCCATGTAATCACCCATAATCCTCTTTGTTCTGCCCCACCAAAGCTTACCTTGGAGTAGGTGGCGCCACTGAGCACCTCTCCATCCCGGATCCAGATGATGGATGCTGCTGGCTTGGCGTTGTTGGCGTGGCAGGTCAGGTTGAGGGGGTCCCCCGCTCGCAGACTCACCACGGGGGCGCCGGATATCACCGGGTCGTCAGGGGGCACTAGAGACAGGCGGAGGGGCCACAGTCAGCCATACAGAATGAACTCTTCCAGCTTCCGAGAATGGGAATCTACACAAAGCATCGCTCATCGTATCTCTCCTTCCCCCGCGTGTCTCACACGGACGCCCACTGGCGAACGCCTCGTCGCCATGCCGACTGCTCACCGTGAGCGCTAGGAATACAGCCGAGAAATCGAAATGGCGGGAGGCTTTCACTTTCACCGTAAGGGTCGAAACACAGCCGGGGCAGATCGATGGGCACGGTGTGGAGAAGGCCTGCGGTGTGGGGAGTGTGCGGAAAACAAACGCTACTCGAAAGCAGGGTCACGTGACCTTCTCGGCGAATCACCGGCTATGGAGTTCAACTGGCCGAGGGCCATAAAACGCACCTGTAGAGTCACCTGTCTCACTCTGGAAAGACTACGCCACAGCAGGCTAACCAATAAGCATACTTAACTAACACTCTACTATCCTGTACTATATTCATTCCATACATATGCTATGCATAGCCACGCTTTCAGTCTGAGGGGGCGGAGAGACCGCGTGGTGGGGGGGGGGGGGGGGAATTCAGGTCTGAAACTGGCACTGATTGCAACCCCCTTCTCCTGCATAACAGGCACTGATAGCTCTGGATTTATTCAAGCTCCAGTGAATTATTGATCGGGCCCCTCAGCTAATTAGAGAGATGCACGGCTGCCAGGTGGAATTAAAGCTGATTTGGGCTGTCATGCGTGTGCATGTGTGTGCGTGTCTATCTGTGGGGAGACATACCTGTGATTAGCGATAGGAGGGCTTACAAAAGCTCTTCCTTTAACTATTACTGGAAAAATGGCTAAACACTCACGCTGAATTATTTATCCCCTTTTGTCCGGCTCTGAGAAAAGCCTCTTTGGCTGTGCCCATTTCACTCTTTGCCCTAAAAACCAAGAAGAAGGGATGTTGGCAAAGCATGATGGGAAATTGGGCCACAAAGGAGTGGTAAATTTCTGGAAACTTTCCAGAAACTTTCCATTCCATGGGAAGTTAAGATGGGGAATTTTGAAAATATTCCAAACTTTCCATTGGAAACACCGGGAATAAATGGGATGTAACGGAATATTCCCAGAATTTTGCAACCCTAATGGGAAAATAGAATGCGTGTAGAGATTTGCCGTGGATAGACAGCGGCGTAATCTGCAGGACATCCCTGCACTTCTTCATCATAAACGAGGCAAAGCCCCCATGGACTGGGTAAGGCAGGCAGGATTTTGATGATGAGTGAAAGCCAGTGCAGTCATACTGTAATGCAGGACATGACTGTGGCATGTGCTTCCTTTTGCTTCAGGAAAAAGAGGCGGGACCACACTGAGGTCAACCTGGTGAGATCACATCACAGAATCAGCTCCAGTAAATCTTCTCTCTACACCTTTTCCCCTGATTGTTTCTCAGATGTCAGATTCAAGAATTAGTCCATTTATTTCCGCAGCTGAGGAAAAAAAACTCTTCCTCACATTTCATTCGCATTCAGCTGACGGAGCTTCTGATATATCACGGAGGCGCCGCGAACGAGGGGAACGCATGTTTGTATAAGACGCCCTTCGCGGTGTCAGAGCTTGTTTCGCTGCCTGATGCTGAGAGCTTCGCCTGGCTCCGTTTGCATGTTTGCTGAGAGGATAATTATACCCAAAGGGACTTATGAAGCTGGTTCTCCGTTTATCCTTGAAATCATCTGGATGCTAAAGGTTAAGCATCCTGGGACTTGAACACGTGACACATTTTTAATCACAGGCGTTTTGAATACACGGCTTCTGAAGGGCAGGCCAACACAGAGAGCGACAGGCCACATGCACTGTACGAGAATCCGGTTCTTTAACCTGCACACCGGCAGAGAAGGAGAAATGCTCTCTGTCTGGTCTGTGGGCGTGGCAAGTGGCACTCCGAGTAGGGCTCCGCCCCCATCGCTATGATGTCAGCGTGCTGGTTTTGAGGGCTCATCAGCCCCTCGGTGATATGCTCATCTTAACTGTGGGTCCCTTCTCACATGCGCTCGAGAACCATCTTGATCCTGCTGTTGTTCTCCAAGAGAGAGCCAGCAGATGAGTTTGATTCATGTGGCCGAGCTGTAACCACAATAAAAACAAACCCGTCATCCCCGGCCTGCTATCAGCCTTGAGATCTTTGCCACCGATGGCGGTCGTCCGGCGGCGGAACAGCAGATGTTTCATTTCAAGATGACTGCACCTAGATTCAGCCTGACCAGTTTCTGCACCGCATAAGGAGTCGTCCAGAAATTGCACATTTTTATACACCGGTTTTGAAGGAACGATAGAACGTGTGTTTTTGTTTCCTGCTCCCCCACGGAGACCATGAGTTTGTGCTTGGCTGCTCCTCTCGTCCTCTCAGTCTTGCTCGCACAGATGGGTACAAATGCTCTCCTTCCTCGTAGATGCATGTCTGATATCTGCCTGCTTAGCTTCTTGTTCTCCAGCGGGCAGACATCCTTACACAGGCTCCGAGGTGCACGGTTCACACTTCCAACGCGGCTCAGCTGTCAAGCCTCTCGCACCCTTTTGTGTCTGACCATAGCCAAAGATTCGGTTGTCAAGTTTCAGTGGAACAAATGCGTTTTTGGACCAGGATGCATTGTGGGTAACTGAGGAAGACCGATAACCTGGCCAATCCGCAGCTGGGGATTCCCCTTGTCTCTTTAACAAGTTTCTTTCTTTTTTTTTTTTTTAACACACTTTTAATGTGATACATCATACAGTAACAGCAAAACTGAGAAATGAAAAATGAGGCACTACTGTGTTCAAGAAAGGGAGAGGGGGTGCCAACCTGGAGGTGGGGAACTAGAGGGATGCGTTTTCATGATGTCGACGCCACGGGCTGTAGAAGCGAAAGAAAGCGCTGCACCTCTGTGTGTGAGTGAGCGGGCGGGCGAGCGGGAGAGAGAGAGGCAGCCATTAGCAGGGGATTTAATCTTGTGATACGTGGCCATTGATGCTAAACTCATTTGATGCTGCCTGATGAAGTGCGTGTCTAGGGGTGAGGATACGTCGAGCACGTTAAGTACTGAACCATCAGCGCTTTCTGTGGCTGCCTGCAGCCTTTAATCTGAAATCTCATATCTCTCAAACCTTGGGACGTCGACCGCCGACTTCAGGGCTTTCAGGCCACGGTCTGCCTGACAGCGCTGTCCTCCAGGTGTCATGTGGCATGTGATGTGGCCAAGGGGATCTTCCTTCTGCAATGACAGATGAAGCGGCCTGCTCCTGTTTGAAAGATGCCCCCCGTTTAATCTCAGATTATCTCCAACCCAGTGCGACTATATTCCGGCTTCCTGCTCTCCTGGGATCGGGAAATGGGACAATGGCTTTTTTATTCCGGAAAGCAGCATGCGAGAAAAAGCTTTTTTTTTTTTTTCTCAGCTGGGGCATGTAGCATTAACTCTCCCTACCCCTCAGATAAGAGATGCCACTGGAGTTAATTAACTGGCGCTGAGATTAATGTGGGTGCATATGGGCCCCGGACCGGCTGATAAGGCGGCTCGCTTGCCATCCCGGCAGTCGGACAGACCTGGGGGCATGTTTATCCATCGTCAAGGAAACGGGATCCATCCGGTTTTCCATCAGAAATAGGGGACCAGCTGAGAGGTGTGCAGTAGGAATGGGTAAGGAATGATGGGTAACGGAGCAAGACGAGACACAGACACATCATTGGCTGTCCGTGAGCCCGATCATGAGCCCCTGTTGACGAGCCACCATCTGTGAGTCGCCAGCTGTGATCCACTCTCCGTGAACTGCTGTCCGAGATCAACCGACCATGAGCTATCTGTGATCCGCCATCTGTGAGCCAGCGTCTGAGATCCGCTGTCTGTCATCCACCGACTGCATCTGTGATCCAGCATCCGTGAGCCACCATCTGTGATCCACTGACTGTGAGCTGCCATCTGTGATCCACTGTCCGTGAGCCACCGTCTGTGATCCACCAATCATGAGCCTCCATCTGTGGTCCACTGTCCGCGAGCTGCCATCTGTGATTGACCGACCATGAGCCGCCATCCACCTATCACGACCCCCCTACCTGTCGATTGTGAGCCCCCAACATCGAGCCCCCTCCACCAGCCCCCATCAACCCGTTCCTGGTGTTTTTCTGCAGCCTGCTCTCTGCCTATTTCCGTGGCCTTACAGATTCTGCTCCGAAATGACCTTGACGGAATTCCACCCCCCGTTTGCCCATTAACACTTAATCGTCCTCCTCTGTGCTACTGAAGTGATGTTTTTCAAAAGCTATTCTTCACAGCCGAACCTCTCAGAATTGGCGCCACCTGCTGGCATTTACCTCCAGACCGGCACAAGGTCACACGGAGAACTTATTAATTACCTCCAACAGAGTCCAGACTTAGACCTCAGGAGGACACCCCAGTGGTGTTCTTAATAAGTGGAGGTCTCTGAGGCATGACTATGATCTGCCCATGGGTCGGAGACGTCTGGCTTCTTTCACACAGGGTTTTGTTCTGCTAAGCCTTGGATCGCTGACTCTCATGGCACCTGAGATGGAAGTGGCTTCACTCCATTGGTTTCGAGGCCTTGGAAAAAGCAGAAGAAAAATAGCGGCACGTAGAGACGGAACATTCCAGGTAGAGGTCTGGAATACGGCTGGTGCCCTTCGTGGGACGCCTTCCTCTCGCTCCTCTTGACGCAAAAGGCTGCTCTTTCTCCTGCTGTTTGTAGCTCAAGCTCATCAAGCAGCTCCTTCACACTCATTTGCTTTTCACTAATAAATATTCAAACGAGCTGGGAGGCCCTTGTTCTCTTCCACTGTGTTTTTGATCATGTTTTCATTTATCTTTCTCTTTCTTCGCTCCGGTTTACTGGATGCTGTCGGGACAAGGGGGGGGGGGGGGGGGGCGCCATTAATGGCGTGCAGAGGGATGGACAGCGAACGCTCGATGGGACGCCGATTCTGGCGACGTAGGTCCTTGTCACCTTCCCGTTTCTTGCCGGAACACGCAGCCGCCTCCTGAAATATCATCCTCTCCCTGCGAAGCACCTCACATGCATGCTGCATGCCGCCGCAATCCAAAACCCTCTTTTTAAAACTCATATGACAGACATAGAGACACAGAGGCAATCGTCTAGATCCTCTGTTATGAGCTGCGTGGAAGAAAGACGAAGCACGTTCCCGTATTCCGCAAAGCCGTCTTCGTATTTGCCAGAACGGCTCGTCCCCTGTGGTGTCCGACGAGTGCCTGATCTTTCCCCGGAAAAAAAAAAAAATATCCTCCAGCACTGCTGGACAGACTGCTGATGATCTCGCCAAAGGACCAAAGGGGGGGAAAGCCCGCAATGACACGTGAAACCTCTAGCAGCACCTCTCGAGGTCCAGCACAATGCTTTGGCTCACAGTACGTTATCATCTCCTCTCCGTGACAGGAAATTAACTCAAGCTTTGAACGAGTGTTAATTATTAAACAGAAGCTAATAACAGCCAAGGCTCCTTTAGATGTTGTCTTTAAAGTAATGGGAATGTACACAACAAAAAGCAAAAAGGCTTCTTTACATTGTTTATTCCTCTTATTAGAGCATTGTGGTCACAGATAGAGGGGGAAAGGACACAGATTTATGGAGGTCTAATCTCACTAATCTGACATTACAGGCTGTGAAATTAAAAAGTAATCATTTAAATGCCACATTACCATGTGTAACAAACACCCCTAAAAATAACTTTCTATCGGGAAAGATTCTGTTTTGCAGTAATTCTTGGAAAGGGTGTCTAGCCCCTGATTTCACTGTGTAACTAATTGTCTGGGCGATGAGTGCAGTAAGCTGTCCTTTGCCAGAAAAATAAATGCGTATTAGGCGTCTTGTTCTGACCTCGCGTCCACGGGGTTAGTCTTTTTTTTATTATTATTAGAGAGCCGTAGTGATGCAGTCAGCATGCAGGACTGTGGTGGTCTGTCATCTCCACGGCGTCTGAATCCTGACCCCACCCAGTCGCACTCGTTAAAATACGCCCGGCTGGCTCTCATTCGCTAGATTAATGAATCAACCGTAAGACCAGTGGGGCTGATTCCATGGAGGACAAAAAAAGAGGCGAGAGGAGAAATCGAGGGAGGAGTCGTAGTCTGCAAAAACAAAAACCAAGCTGGCAGGAGATGAACTCCTCCATAAGCAGCTCTCAGCTGCAAGCGCTGTGTTTACGCTCTCAGGATGCTAGTTTGGGTAGCAATGAATTCAAAAAAAAATTTTTACCTACTCAATTTTGCAGCGACTTATGCTGCATTAATAAGTCTCAACCTTCAGGGTGATAAATATTTCACTGTGCAGATATATGGTATTAAATTATTTTCTGGGGATTTTTTTTTTAGCTGTGCCTGCATACGGTGGAAATGAAAGGCTGAGCACAGGTCAGACATGATAACAAGGTCTTGCTGGCCCATTAGCGAGCAGGTGACCTGCTCCAGCCTTCTGACCCCAAGTGTGAACTGCGTCCCAAAAGAAAAGCCCCCTTCTGTCACTGAGGGAGGGGCTGTGCAGTCTAATTAGCCCCCCAGGGTTGTTCTTGTGTACCCTGTCCATGGTTAATTAATTCAAAGGCTCGGTTGCTAGGGGATCGACCATGATGGTCCCCAATCCAGGGTCAAAGGTCATATGTCAGAGGCCACCATATTTCCAGCAATAGTTGAGGTTTTTTTTTTTAATCTGACCTGTGTTAGGACTGGTTGCACAAATCAGGGTTGCCATTATATTCCCAGGAATACGGTTTCCCTGTAGGTTGGGCAGAGTGAGCTCAAACCCCTTGCTGAAGCTGCTGCCTTGTTTCAAATTGCCCCCCAAACCCCCAGACCTAATTCCGCCTTGTGCTGAGGCAACTTTATCATCTGAGCGATTTATCAATAATGGTGTTTGATGTATTGAAGTGGGGTATGATTCAGCCACCGCCCCCGCACCCTCCAGCACTATTACGCCGCCACTTAACTCGGAGGCTCCCACACACAGTGGTCCGGCACATTCCGCCTTCAATTCATCTGGCTGACACTTCCTTACAGAGCTACCTGTGCTGCCATTGGCGACCGGTCATTATGGTTAGCCAAGAAGTATCACGCAGGAAAGAGGACTTCAGGAGGCCAACAAAGATCATGATCCCCAAAAATGTCGGACATAATCTTCCTCGAATAACCTGCCTACTCTTACTGAGGATATCAGGTGCAAGGCTGGGGTCAATCATCAAGACAACAGATCCTGTGTACAAGAAAACCAGGTTTCCCCCAAGTGTGAGTGGCCACGTAGCCATTAGCTGCTAGCTCTTATCGACAGAATCAAGACTTGGGTTGGAGAATGGGGCCCAGGCCGGCGGGAAAGAGGCTGCAGGCTCTCAGGCTGACGACCAATCGGGTGGTGAGAAAACAGAGGGAGAAAAAAACCCCAGAGAAGCCAACACCTGCTGTAGAGGCGTGAGAGAGTGCGTGGCAGGGAAGAGAGGCTCTCTCAGCAATGGAGAGGTGGCACATTTCCCTGGGGGGCGATTCGTGACAGTGCGTGGGGGAGCCCCTATCCGTACAAGGGCTCATGGTGCCCCCATCACCATTCAGAGTGACTTCATTCCCATGCCAAATGGAACGATTGTTCCCCCAGGAATGTCCCACCACTCTCGGGCCCCCCCCGGTATGGCCACGTACCCTGCCATTTCCCGCTGCTGTGGATCAGACTAAGATGCTTTTTGACAGGACTCTCCTCCTCTGCCAAACTGCCACACCGCCTCACGTACATCATCTCCCTGTCGATTCGTTTCGGTGTGATTTAAACGGCTTAGCGCTTTACCTGCTTATTCAGCTGCTCGTTAATGCGGCCAATTAAATTCAAAGTCATTGCAAACAGGCTTAGATTATTTCTTTAGAAGGCTCTCTGTTTGGCAGTCGGCATATCTCTGGGACCCCTCTCCCCTTCCAAGCCCTGTTCCCGCCCCCATGTCTCCATTTCACATGACTCTGCTCACCTTAGAGACCTCTTATTCGAGGAATAATGAAATGTAGCTGTTACTGGGGGGCTAGGGTGAATGGTTGAATCCACCTCATTCAAAAAAAGAATCTAAAACAAAAATGAATAAAGCAAATTTCCCCACATGCACACTTGGTCCTTGTAGAGGACCTACAACCCCAGTGTCCTCCTTTTGGCGGCTGGGTGGGTAAGTAGGACCTAAAACCTATAACAAGTAATAGTCATAAGATATCCTGAGTCTAATCTGTGTCCCTGCATTTACATTAGGGCTAGATCGACTAGCTCAGAAAACAAACTTCTATGCTCAATGCTGGGATCTGCTGTGAACACAAATACCCGGGTTTAACTGTCATTAAAGGGGGCTTTACAGAACTGTTACGCAAAGCAACATAAACATAAGCTCTAAAACATAGCCATGAAAAAACAAGAGATCCCAGGATGACATTGTCAGAGACTAAGACTGCAGTATGACATCATAATCATCAGAGGCCGAGACTGCAGGATGACATCATCATTGTCAGACTAAGACTGCAGGATGACATCATTATCGCCAGAGACCAAGGGTGTTTCTCAATACCAAGAATGCAAAGGTCATACTTGTGGTCCTGGCAAAACTGGTCTTGCTAACTTGCCTCCCAAGAATGAACTTGGGGTGCAATGAATCATAGAAATGGTTTCATTTGACGAGGATGCAATTCATGTATCCTTGATATTTGAGGCAGGGCAAGAACGACATCTAGGGGTTTTTACTGTTCTCTGTACTTCTGTTCTTGAGTATTGGAACTGGTCTCTGGCAATGGAAGATGATGTAAAACGGGTTCATGAGAACATGAGTATGGTCAAGAATGCATATTGAGAAGCAGCCTGACACTGCAGCATGACATCATCATTGCCAAAGATCAAGACTGCAGGATGACATCATCATTTTATTTTGCAAGGGGTCCTAGGACAATGTGTTTCCTTCCTTCTTCCCCAGATTATTAGTTTCACTTTCACTTTCAATACAGCAGATCAGTCCCCTATTCCTTGTACCTTGGTTATTCTCCCTCTCCCTGCGGAGCAGTCCTATAACCCCGCCCCCAACGACACTGCCCATCAGACAAAAGACAAAAGCAGATGAACAAATTAATAAAAGTCAAAAATTCACAATAACATGAAAACTCACAAACGACCTGTTTACCTATTAATGCTTCTTTTCTAACAAGGAAGCAGAAACTGCTGGAATATTACAATGCACGAACCAGATCAACAAATACAGTCAAATAATAGTAATATTACAATATTAATCTTGACATTAATTAATCATTTGTCTTTGATTGAAAAAATTACACACACGCTCCATACTAACCTGTTAAATACAGATTAAATCTGTTCTTTTTTAGAACAAAAAGCACCGTGGGCGAGGACAGGAAATTAATCCCGACAGTCGCACAGCTTTTGTGTGGAGCTGCGAGGGGCAAACGAGCAGGGTAATTACTCTCCTGAATTAAGGGAAAAGCGGCCGGCCCGCGGGGGGACCCTCTCCACACGCAGCGGTGCTGACGGTGACACTCTGCACGCACTTATCTCCCACCAGCGGCAGCGTCAGGCTCCGCCAGCAGAGGTCTGTTTACTTTGTTGCTCGCGGCCAATGAGACGAGTATCTAGCAGACGCTGAAATTTCATGGCCAGAAAGTAAAAAAATCCGGACCAAGATTTTGTTCCAACCGACCAGATGAGAACTCTTCATGCTCGACTTGTAGGGCTGAATCAAAATCTTTGTTATTATCTGCGTTTTAATTTTCTGGACCTGAACTTTCCGCCTAGAAGTCGTTAGCTGTTCGTTGATTGAAGGGTGGCACGGAGCCCTTGAGCCTTAAGGGCTGGGGTTCGAGTTTGCGTCTTCTACTTACCCAGCACTGTGACGCGGGCAGATTGAGACCTGATCGCTGCCTGGATGGCTTGGCACTCGAAGAGGGCGTCATCCGACAGATCCACCCGCTGGATGTGGAGGTGGTACTCGCCCTCGTCGTGGTCCCCCACCACGGTGTAGCGGGGGTAGCCTGGAACACAGGGCAGTGGCAGGCATAGTTAATGATTGGCCTCTGCTTTCACTTTCAAACACACACACACAGGTTTGTAACTATATCCTTGTGGGGACTCTTCATTCATTTCTATGGGGGAAACTCTGATCCCAACATGACGACCTTAACCCCTACCCAGCCCTAACCTTAACCACAAGTAACCAAACAAAATACGATACTTTTGGCATTTTTAGTTTTTCGATTGAATTCACAGATCTTTGTGGGGACCTGAAAAAGAAAGTTTTTATTACATTGTGGGGGACATTTGGACTTCAAATGAGAGGCACGGTTCCGCCGGATTAGAATCACAGGCACCTAGGTGTTCCTTGGCTGACATGATACACCAGAGACCCAAACATCTCCTTCACCAATAAAACATAATAAGGCTCCACAAGGGAAGATTACCACTCATTTGACTTGTTTATTTGCCCGTAAATCGTCATGGAACTCCAAAGAAACCCAGAAACTCGCTCAGCAACATCTGAAGGCACGTTCCCGAGAAAACAGAGATTTTCTCCAGCTTGGTTGCGGATTTATGGATTAATAACACAAAATGAGAAGGTTTTTTTTTTTTTTTTTATCTTTCCCCACAGTAAACATGAGGGCTGTTCACTGCAGGAAGAAGCATTATTTCACACAAAGCAGCCATTAAGAGGATATGCATTACACATCTGTTAGCCGCTGAAAATAAGAGCGTGGCTTTAATTTGTGTTTATGTTTATGTAAAATTCAGTCTGCACAAGTATGACATACACACACATACACACACACACACACACACACACAGACATACAAAGACAAACAGACACATACTCACAGAGACAGACACACACACGCGCGCAGACACACAAAGACACACAGACACACACTCACAGAGACACAGACACACACATGCGCAGACACACAGACACACACTCACAGAGACACAGGCACACACACGTGCAGACACACAAAGACACACACTCACTGACACACACTCACAAAGATACACATACACACACACATGCACACGTGTGCGCAGGGACACAGAGACATAAATAAAAGACACACACACATAGAGAGAGACCCACACGCTGACATGCAGATTAAGAACATCTCCCCTGTGTAGCCTTGCCGTTTAAAAGACTGCAGATTAAGCAGATGATCACCACAGAAGTGATGGGAGGGGCTAAAATATCCTTGAGGTGACATCATCCTGGGGGAGGGACAGAAAATGCTACGGACCCCTATGACATTGGCCTTCAGTAGGGGCTGTGAAGTAATGGGTGGGACCAACAGGGGCACCGGTCCCAGCTGAAAGCTGATTGGTTCCTGGAATGCTATACCATTGGCTAATGATAAGGTTGCCCCCTTGGTATGAATTATGGCTCCTTTTATGCCTCCCCACCATAAAAAAATCCCTGAAACACGTGGCAGCTAGTCTGGGTGCCTGAAGGTTGCTTGTTCAGATCCCTGGATGGCCTGTGCCTTAGCATGGATAAAAACAACACCTTCTGTAAGAATCCCCAAAAACTCCCAGGAATGCCCATCTGTGATCAGGGATCTGAGGCATAGACTAGGCATGGAGATGCTTCAGAGGTCCCGGACCCTCATTCCCCCAGGGAAAGCTTTTCCTGGTCCCACTATGAAGCGTAGAGTGCTGAACTTCCTCAGAAGCTCATATCCCATGATGCACCACTTGCAAAGATGCCGCCACCTGGAATATGAGGGGTCAGAAGTGGGCGCTGGCTCACTGCGCCGGGTCTCAGTCGACTGGTGCAGTCGTGGTCACGCTGGGCGAGACGTCCCAGTGTTTCAATCCCCACCTTCTAACCGGATCCGTTCAGCATAAAGACCCGGGATTAACGGTGATTAGCTGCTCTAAGCTACGGCTAATTAGCCCATCTGGTCGGGCTCGCATCGAACGAGACAGGGAGCGTGTGGGCATGGGGGGGGGAAGGTTGGAGTGCTGATCCTGGGGTGTACTGTAGGGGGGGTCAGGTTTGAATGCTGATCCTTGGCCATGGCAGGGTGCAGATCCTGGGGTGTGGGGGGGATATGGGGCAGGTTTGTATGCTATGCATCATGTAGCCCCCGTTTTGGGGGAGATCTGACATGGTGCCAACTTCTGGAAGATGCCGCCTTCAAATTACATGATTGGTCCATAATAGGGACACTTGCTACACCATTTGCATGTCGCCCTGTGGCCGATTTTAAGCATCGCCCTACATACTCTTCTGGAACATTCCACCCATTTTCAGGCCACCTGTGACATTCTGCATTACTGGGACGATTAGCAGCTTCTCAACGAAAAGAACCAGTGAGAACCTGTGACAATATTAGAGGGATTTGGGGTTGAGGTAAATTGGCTGTTTCTGTTTTCGGGAATAAATCACCATAGATCTTTATCTTTAGAGCCTCTGCTTGGATGTATCATACAGCACTCAGGTTTACTGCAATGTTGACCTCCAGCCAGCAGAGGGGGCTATCCTTCTGTGGCCCTCTGTTGCAGTAGAAGGTCCCGTAATTGGTGGTGTCACATGTTTCTATGGCTTTGGCCTTCCGTTCCTGACACCCCCCTGTCCCAATGCCC
>JAODLC010000105.1:670532-687139 GCA_026781145.1 Hippopotamyrus pictus
CAGACGGGCGTTTAGGGCGGGGAAAGGGCCCCGGGACAGAGTGTGGGGACCGGGGGGAAACCCCACACAGACGGGCGCTTAGGGCGGGGAAAGGGCCCCGGGGTAGAGTGTGAGGACCGGGGCAGGAAACCCCACACAGACAGGCAACCTCAGCCCCAATTCAGAGAAGGTATCTTCCAACTCTGAAACTGCAGCAGAGCACCTCCTAGCTGCATGAAGCCGCCCTGCAGGGGCTTTTCTCCTACACAGACTAACATTTTAACCTGATGTATCTGGACATATTTGCTGACACAGGTCACAGTAAGAGATTCCTGTCCTGGTCACATGACCAGAGCTGTGCTTACGGCCTGCATGGTCAGCATTAAAGAGCTGTAACACACCCTCTCATGACCTGGTGAGACTTCTCTACCTCACCCCCCCCACTGCCAAAATGCAGAGCATTACCATCACAGGTTAACAGAGTGCACTGTCTGACTACACCCTCGCCCAGTAACACAGCGTGGCATGGCTGCATGCCAGTACCCCCCGCCCCATAAGACTCCGAGCCGTATGACACGTTTAAGTATCTACCTGCCTCCCTTCTGTATCACCTCAGAAGCTGATGCACGCACAGCAAACCCCTCCACTGGGTGCAGTATCCTTAACTGGAGCGCTGACCAGGTTGGTCCGGCACAGCGAGACCACTCTTGGATAAATGAGGGCGGTGATCTCCCCCCCCCCCCCCCGGGCCACCTGGCGAACAGAGACAGGAGACAAGGGTGTCTGCCTCTGTCCTAACACTGCTTGGAGGGTCTGCTTAGCAACGCGTGCTGGAGAGTTTGCCCGGGCAGAAGCGATAGCCAGCGTCCGCATTGCACGCCTGTGACACACTGGCGACAACGCAGCGGTGCAATTAAACAGCAGTGCATAAGTTAATAGCTGCTGGAGAGGAGAGTAAAAGTAATACCATCAGGCGAAATTAATTCTGAATAAATTTCAGTGCATTTCCATAAATGCAATCCCAACTTGCGCACAGTATTGCACTTGCGAGGTGCAGGTAATTATTCAGCTCTCTAACAGCAACATTCCTATCCACCGCCCCTCCACCCGGATATTACTCTACTTTCACTTAAAACTGAGATTATGGTTCCTCTCTTACAGCTGTGAGCTGCCTGCATGGGGTAAAGGCAGGGGGGGGGGGAGGTAGGGAGTTTGCCTTTTAGCTGATTTTGCGTTTCCATGGTGACTGATTATCAGTTTCATGCCAGCAGATGCCCCGGTTAATAAAGGGCCAGCTGGCCCAGATTAGACTAATTGCACTGTTAGGAATACATAGGCTCTGCTGGGTACACTGGGAAGAGAGGGAAGTTTGCGCCAAGCACCATATATGGTATTGAGTGGGTGGTGACAATGTGGATAAGGGGCGTGGTCTGGGGCAGGGTTTTTTTTCCATTTGATGGTCCTCCTAATTGCTTTGCTCCGCCCATGTGAACAAGTCTTCCCTGAAATAGGATGCACAGCTTAATTATTGTGTCATTTGAGGGTAACAGCTATTAATGCTACCTGGCATAGCATCCAGGGGGTGCCTCTGTTTCGTACTGTAGCCCCCTCCCCCACTTTGAGCAGGATAAACATTTGGAAGATGGATGGATGGATTTTCACTTCTAAGCCTCATGGAAAAAAAACCACCAGACTGTGAAAGTGATGATGAACTTCGACCCACTACACTTCAGGAATTTCCCCCTGGGATCAATAAAGTATATCTCATCTTATCTTACTTCAGAACAGAGCAGTCGCTGGTGTTCAGAGCCCTCCCTGATCCGTCCGTCTCGGGCTCGGCGAGTAATGTGAGAAGAATCGGGTCAAGCAGACGCCGCTTCATCCCCAGCTTCTGATTCATACCCGATGTGACACGCTTGACAAGCCGTGTCCGTGGAAACGACAGAGCCTCCGTCCGACTGTCAGACTCCCCCTACCTCACCAAGCTGCTCTCCCTGAGATCAGCCCGGATCGGACCCCCGCTCGGTAACCACTCTGCCGACGTGCTGCATGTCTGCCTCGAGATCCCGCTCAAGCCGCCGGCGTCAGGGTCGTGATGATCGTCGTTCTCCCATTACCGACACGCCTCCAGGCCCCGCCCCCATAGCGCCCTATAAACCCCAAGAGAATCCTAAATCACTCTGCTTTCCCACAGACTGTCCCCATCAGTTAGAGCCTCCTCACTGATGTTTATACTCATTCCCAATTTTACATTTGGTAGCACTTTAGTTTTTAGTCATTTATAAACACATTCATAATGAATAATAATACATTCAAAATGAATAATAACACATTCATAATGAATATTAATACATTCATGAAGCATTATAAACACAGCTATAAATATCTATAAAATGCACAACACATATCAATGTTTGTTATACATTTTGAATGCTTTATGAAGCTCGCATCTATAATACCTTCATAATGCATTATAAAGATATGTATAGTGTATCTATATTGAGCTTCATAAAGCATTCATAATAATATGACACATTGGCTATAATGTTATTAATGCCTTTTTATAAAATTTCATAGCCATGTTTATAATGCTTTATGGATGCATTATTTTTTATTATTAATGTGTTTATAAATAACTAAAAACATGGCCTTACGTAAAGTGTTATCTTACATTTTATATCAAATACACTAATATAGGTGTAGTCTTATGGTTTTTTTCGCACACATACATATCTGAGGACGTGGGTAAAATGACCACAGAACATGTCTTCTCCAAGGTAACACCAATGAGGGTTGAGACTCCAGCACCATGCCAGCGATGACCTTATGTTCTTAGATGAGAGGAAGATCATGCCGTCTGCATTTGGGTTGCACGCTGCACTGCTCCCCAGGGGCCGTTAACAGAGAGCATGGCGCCGCCCCCTGCGCTGATTGGAGGAGCCGGAGGAGCCATAATGCGAGCGCGAGCGTGAGGAAGGGGCTCCGAGGCCTTGTCACGCCCAAGATGCCGATCTGCCGTCACGCTGGTGCTGCTCCAGTTCCGACAGAGGAAAGACTTCACGCCAAAATGCAGCACTGGGGCGAGGGCGATGTGGCACAGTGCGCTGGGGTGAGGGCGATGTGGCACAGTGTGCTGGGGTGAGGGCGATGTGGCACAGTGCGCTGGGGTGAGGGCGATGTGGCACAGTGTGCTGGGGTGAGGGCGATGTGGTGAGGGCGCTGGGGCGAGGGTGATGTGGCACAAGGCACTGGGGCAAGGGTGCTAGGACACATTGCAGTGCCTGCAATTGTCCTGCCCTCCTTTTTTGGCTTAGAGTAGTAGCACCTGTGACAAAGTGGGGGGGTGCCGCACTTATCCCACACTCCTGTATTTTTTTGCGGGGGAGGGCTAAGCTATCCATCCACGGATCTGGCGTTCCCCTTTGTGCAGCAGCTCTGGGCTGGCGCTTCTCCAAAACGCTTATGAATTTACTTAAAATCAGAAGCAGAGACTAAAATACAAGTGAAATTGTCGTACCTTAACTCTGCCTCCTCTGATTTAATCAACCGCCAAAGTGGCGTCTGAGTGGGGGAATATCAAAAATAATACTTCAGAGTGAGAATGGCTGGGCGTGGCATGCCTACAGAAAGGAGAGTCATATGACCAAGGCCTGCGTGTCGATTGGCTATGCCTGTGCCTCGCTCAGCAGGAGGTAGAAATGATGCACGCTCTGTTGTTTTGGCCTCAGTATCCCTGCCTTCACTCCGAACGCCAGCACCTATGGTCGTTTCATCCTGCTTTGATCCCTCACTCCCCGGCTAAAGTTTGTTTTCCCGTCTGCCGAAACGGATTCTTGGTTTTGGTCTGTGCTTGACGGTGCATCGAATGCAGTGAATGCAGTGAATGCAGTGAATGCAGTGAAACCATTCCCGTTGCCATTCCCTTCTGCTCACCCCGAGAGAGTGGAGCACTGAGACAAAACAGGAGCGGCAGAAAGTCGCATAAATCTTCTGGAAAGTTCAGTCTATATGAGAAAAGGTGCTGTGGTATAAGGACTTTGTGGTGGGGGGGGCCGGGGACTTGACATTTCGCAGAGTGCCTGATGTACGTGCCCAAGTGTCACCGTGGACGACGCACCCTCCCCGGCTCCCTGCACCCCTCAGCTTCTTCACCGCCCCCCATGACGTGTCCGTCTGGAGCCGTGGATGTTTCCAGAAAGCTGATCTGTTTTGGCACCGGTGCCGACCCGGGCCGTTTATTCTGCCGTCGGACGCTGAGGGCTTCTGGGCCGCCGGCGGGACGACAGAGCCCTCGCCTGACGGCACGTGATTATTGATCGCCGCGGACATGCTGGGGGGGGCTGCCCACGCGCGTGACGGATGGGTATCGTTATCAGCAGCGGCCATAACCACCGTAACCCCGGTAACCCCGTCACCCCGGGGGCCAGGTGTGGATGCGGTAACCATGGCGAGAAGCGGAAAGGTCGTGGGTTCGAGTCCCGGGCCGATCTGTCAGTTTATTCGCTGTTCACACCCCCCCTCTCTGGAGAGGAAGTGCTGGCGCAGTGGGTAACTGTCAGCTGAAGCGGTTTAATTTGCGAAGAAATGCAAGGCGTGTCCGAGAGTCCGCCAACAGGTAGCCGCTGGAAGTGCACGTGACGAAGGGAAGGTGCTGGATCTGGCCCTCACTGTGGGCAGGGATGCCAGCTAGCAATACGGCCGCAATTCCGACAGAGACTCTAAGCTCTGGGAGGGAATCGTCATGGCGGCTTTCCATGCCCCGCATCACTGCCCCCCCTGCTCCATATCGGCATGTAAGTCTCACTGGCTTGTGGTACACCTGAGGGCAGGGGAGCAGGGTGAATTCAAATCACTAGTAATCTGTACATTCTGTAGCGGCAGCAAGGACCGACTGACTCCTCAGTGTGGGGGGTGGGCACTGGAGAGGGCGGAGCCACCATTAGTTCCATGGGAGGAGAAACGAGAGTGTACAGCCAGTTTACAGCTGGCTCTGTGCTCACAGTCTGAGGTTACTGCCACTGCAAGGGCCGACTCCGTCATCAGTCAGGATGCGGCCGCTTGTGGGGGGAGGGGAGAGTCGGCTGGCATATGGGCAAGACTGCAGAGCAAGCTGGGCCTTAACTAACATCCATCCATCCATCCATCCATCCATCCATCCATCCATCCATCCATCCTCGCTTTTTCAGTAACCAGTGACATAAGAGCTAACATAATAGTTAAGCATAATGACTTAAGATAACAGTTCAACAAACCAGTTAAGCATAACCATTAAACATAAAAGTTAAATGTAATGGTTTAACATAACATTTAAACATTATGGTTGAACATAACATTTGGCCATAACCATTATGTCTAACCGTTCTATTGTTGTTTTAAGCAAAAATAAAACTGAATGAGTGGGGGGGGGGGCATGTAGCACACACTACAGCGGCACAAATCCTCACCACTTGGGGGCGCTGTGCCTTACCCCTGGAGGGCTGGGTCCATGCATATAAACACACACTACAGCGGCACTAATCCTCGCCACTGGGGGGCGCTGTGCCTCACCCTCAAAATATGGTCCGGTTGATGGGGCCTTGCATGAGGGGTGCTCAACAAAGGTGCTTAATGAAGAACAGCATGGGGAGTAAAGTGCCCTGCAGTTCAAACCCTCAGCTGTTTCAGCTCCCATCTATGCCCCCCCCCCCCGATAAGCCTGGCTGCCCCCATCCTCTGTCACGTTGACCTTTTATGCATCATCTCCTGCGGCCAAAGCCGAACACAAAAGCGGAACAGGCTTTAATGCAATCCTGCTTGTGTTATCCTCAGCCACGGGAACTGCTGTTGTACCCTAAGACCCTGAAAATCATACAGGAAACGTCCTGCTTTCGGCATCAGTGCCATTAACAGAGAGCAAATGGAGCACTTTGATGTGACGTCTTCATTTGTCATTAATTATTCATCCGGTCCAATTATTGTACATTTTGCGTTTAGTAAAAGCTGATTTGTTTTTTTCCGGATGGCCCCGTTTTTGCGGGAAAAGCCTTAGACTATGTCTTATTTGATTATGTAAATGTCTGCCTTTGCATGCCCAATTAGCATTTAGCCGTGCGGCGCACAAACGCACTAATAAATTGTGTCAACATAATAGATAACAACGCAGAGTTGCTTCAGACGAGAAGCCCCGTGCCAGCATGCGGTTCACACACAGCCACTACTGCCGATTAAAAAGTCACCGTGTCCTCCTGCAGGTTTCTAGAAAAGGTTCCTTGGGGGGGGGGCTGGGGTTGGCGCAGCACAAATCAGCCAAACAATTATCTACACAGATGTTTTACCAGAGATCCTCTCAAATCAACGTTAATCAGGCTCCTAAAGCTAGTGGATAATTCCCCATCTCCAGTCTTAATCGGCGTCGGAACAAGAGGGGCGTCACTGCGATTTTTCTATAATTTTCTGTTAGCCATCAAATTTCTAATACTAAAGAGATCATGACTGTTATTTCATTGGGAACTGCCAAGTTACTTCCTGGTACTATCTGGGTGTCCCTAATAAAGTGGGTCCTCCCTGGTACTATCTGGGTGTCCCTGATAAAGCGGGTCCTTCCTGGTACTATCTGGGTGTCCCTGATAAAGAGTGTCCTCTCTGGTACTGTCTGGGTGTCCCTAATAAAGAGTGTCCTCTCTGGTACTGTCTGGGTGTCCCTAATAAAGTGGGTCCTCCCTGGTACTATCTGGGTGTCCCTAATAAAGTGGGTCCTCCCTGGTACTACCTGGGTGTACCTAATAAAGTGGGTCCTCCCTGGTACTATCTGAGGGTCCCTAATAAAGTGGATCCTACCTGGTACTACCTGGGTGTACCTAATAAAGTGTGTCCTCCCTGGTACTATCTGGGTGTCCCTAATAAAGAGTGTCCTCTCTGGTACTATCTGGGTGTCCCTAAAAAAGTGGGTCCTCTCTGGTACTATCTGTGATCCATGGACTGACACATGTGTTACAGCCCATCCCAGGATCCCCAATGTGGGAGGAAAATATGATTAGGGTTCCAATATGGGGGCATTCTTTGATGTACTGATTAAAAATGTATGCCTAAAAAAGACAGAAAAATTAGAAAGCAAGGCTTTGAACTTATAAGAAGGCGGAAGAAAACACATGTTCAGCAAATTGGTGACCTTTTTTTACTTGTGCATCTATCCCTGGAAATTTCCAGACTTGAGCGTACTCCCTCTATGTATAATGTACATAGACAAGGCAGGTACAAAGATGGGGTCCCACAGGGATCAGTAGCGAGATCAGTGTATCTCTCCGTCAGTCTGTTCCTGCTGGGGAGCATCATATAGATGCTGAAAATGATCGCCATCGCTATGCTGACAGCATAGAAACGGCGCTTTCAGTCAGCCACAGACACCAGAGCCTCCTCAGTGGGCCGATTTCCATACGGGGTTTAAACCTTCTGTGTCTGAACGCTGAGGAAGCTGCAGTCCCGTCGCTGTTAATGAGGCAGAGCAGACCCTCTGCTTTCACTGGGCCAGATCACAGCCCCAGGGTCGTTTTCTGCACGATCCCACCCTCAGTCCTCGGCAGACAGGAATGTGTCTCCTACAGCTCGGACACATTGCGGAGAGGCCCCCATTCCTCACTGTCCGAGACACAGGAAGGCGAGCGTTTGTCAACAGAATATGAGTCTGCTGCGGTCCCTCGCGCTGTGGGTGGGGGAGGGGGGGGCGGTCACCCCGGCTTAGCCCTATAGCTGTAGAAACATGGGAACAGGGCTGTGAGCGGAGCTAGCAAACATGATCACATCACATCTGCTCTCCTTGCCAGCTTCCTGTCCAGGTCACTCTTCTCCTCACTAATGAGCAGCTGAAAGGTCAGGGCCCCCCGTGTCTGAGCTGGGGAGCTTCTGTGGTCCGGATCCAGCTCTCTGACTACAGTGTGCCAGTCGCTTCCTGATTCCCGGGATCAGTGACGAAGATGCTGGTAAATCCGTCAGCTGCAGGGTCCCGGTCTGTGGCAGCATCTGCCGGCGGGTGTTTGGGTCCAGGCAGCCTGACCTGTGTCTCTGAGCACGTCTGTGCTCTCTGGGTCAGTACTGACCCCACATGTTTCCTTTCTGACCCCCCCCGACCTGTGTACTTCTGAACCAGGCAGGAACAGTCACTCCAGGCCCTGCAATGCGGCGCCACATGGGGGAGTCCATGACACTAGAGATGCAGGGGACCGCAAAGAGATGCAAAAGTCCATGGCACCAGACGGGGGGACCCCCACTGGAGTGTCCATGACACCACAGATGGGGGGGCACCCCATCGGAGAGTCCATGGCACCCGGGAGAGGGGGGACTGCATGGGAGAGTCCATGGCACCTGGGACAGCAGGGACCGCATGGAAGAGTCCATGGCACCAGAGACAGGGGGACCCCCATTGGAGTGTCCATGACGTCACAGATGGGAAACACCCCATGGGAGAGTCCATGGCACCTGGGACAGGAGGGACCGCATGGGAGAGTCTATGACACCAGAGATGGGGGGACCGCATTTCTGTCTCCTCTCCTCTTGTGTTTTTTGGCTCTGTTCAGCTCTGAATCTCCACACTGCATAAATCTAACTGCTGATTCATCTAAGATGCTATTACTCACACTAAATTTCAGGAACTTTTGACCACTACTGCAAAAGCTCAAATTGGATTGAATAATCTTACCCTCAGTTTCTTTGAAAGAGTTTGCAATTAAATACCTCAGCTTTGCAAAGTTTAATTTGTTTTTTTTTTTTTTAGTTTGTTCATACAGATCTTTCTCCTTTGAGTAAATTCACTTTCTTTTCTTTTAATAAAGAGAACTCGATGTTAGCGTTGTGCTTCCCAGAGAGTGGGAGGTGTTTCTGGGTAAACAGTCAGTTTGCCTGCGACACCACGTGGGATTCAGCAGAAACACAGGCTGCAGGAAGTCGTGGGGGGGGGGGTGGTTGAATAAATCTCCTTCGATCACTGGATGACAGCTACTGATCTATAACAGACATCATGAGAGGCGGACCACTGGTGAGTCCAGTTTGCACGGGCTTTGATGGACACTTGTGGGATCTCTTGCAGTTACATCTGACTGAATCCCTGGTCCATCCCGAGTTTTACCGCCTCTTATTTCAGGTGGTTTTCCATGGTTTTCCACACCATAGTCAGACGTCAGTCTACCTGGGAGACAGAAATGTGTCCTCCACCACTGCCATGACTCATCAGGGTGGCATCTCAGTGACAGTGTCCAAGACAATGACTAACGCACCAAATGATGTCATTTAAACCCCCTCCCCAATCGGTTCCACAGCGCCACCTACTGACAGAGGTGCTATAAAGGGGTGGGACTTAGGACGATCCAATACAGACTGGGGCCCTAAAAAATTAGAAATATCATTGCATTGGTTTGGGTTAGGCACCCAGTATAACATGCTTACATGGGGCCTGAAATTTCTAGTGGAGCCCCTGCCTACTGTCATTTTATCTCCACTACGCCGTCATTCTGCGTAAATGGGTTGGGATGAGGCCTCAGTGAACAGCGACAGATTGACAGGCTTTCATAATCACATACATGTTCACCGTCATGTGATACATATCACGGCATCCACCGCTGCATTCCGTGCACGGACACACAGTCCGTGTTATTTTTTGCTTGGTTGTTTATGGAGTAGAATATTCCGGCAGTGGCTTTCGGGGGATGCGTCTGCCGTAGTGACCAGTGCATGCTCGCGCATATGTAGACGCGCTACATGACTTCCCGTTGACGAAGGCGGCTGATAAGTTGTGCTTATGCAGGCAGGAGAGCGTTCTCTAATCCCGCCACTGGGAGCTTCATCCATCTGATGCAGTGCTTCAGAAAACAAAGAGAATTCCCAGGGGAATCCGGCTATTCCATCCGCCCATTACATCAGCCGCTTTCAGCCAGGCAGGAGAGCGGAGCCCAAAGAGTGGATTTACCTCCCAGCCTAACGAGTCATGTTAGGAAGGGTCGACGGCTTTGAGTGACAATTTCTCTACAAATGACAGTGATGTTTCGAGCTCCCTCTGCCTTCGAAACATCTGTGAAGGCAGCCTCTGATTCCTCCCCCTCACTAGAAAAATAATAATAATGCAATTATTCAGTTGGAGAAAAGTGACCGGGACCGATGGCTGGGATCCATCAGTTTTTTTCATGGAGACCTTTATCCGAAGCTAATTTGCATCATAGCTTAACCTTCTGCACGCCTGCAGGGCATTTTTTAATGATCGCCGGATTGGATTTAATGATTGTCGAATTTTTAAAAGCAATAACAGGGGGGGTCACTGAGGGAGTGCTGCAAACATCGGCGCTCATCGGAAATGCCGAACGCAGGAAATAGTGAACATTTGTATCAGACCCCGGGGCCCCTTTCTTAGGAATCATGAGACAGAACGAAAGAGTCTCTCTCTCTCCTCAGAAAATTCTAAAACCACAGCGGTGGAGGTGATTACAGGTGATGTGGAGAAGCACATCATGTAACAGCCGCAGCCCCTGAAATCGCCGCCGGTCCTGATTTCCAGTCGCTTCCATTAGTCAGACCTTGTTAGGGTTTGTCAGCACCGTGGCGTGTGTCACCTGCAGTCAAAGAGGCCCTACGTATGTCACCTGCTGTCCCCTAGGGGGCACTGCTTCGTGGCTGCCGTGCGAACGTCGATGATCGACCCCGTGGTCCCGAACTTGGAGAGCAACCTCATTCCCAGGAATGACGACAGTCCCTCTCACACGCTGTGGGGGCTGGAGACGCCGTTAGGGAAGTTCTTTTGTTTATTTCTCACCCGCCCCGGCAGCCCCTGGACTCACCCCTCCCCCAATGATTTAAGGTGATGAAACTAACAGAAAGATGGGGAGGGGTGACAGCGATTAAGTATTTTCTTGCGGCCGGTGAGTCCTGTCACGAGGGCGGGGACAGTTCCCGACTCCCTCTCTGTCTCCGGGCAGTAATGCATGCTCTGCCTGCGAGCTGACGGGCCGGGGGGGGGGGGGGGGGGGGGGGGGGGGGAGGGGGTTCAATGCCACTTAGTTAATATATCACCGTGAAATGGGCCCCTGCCTTGCTGGGAACACGGTGCCCGGTTTGTGCCCACTATCACCGCAACCGTTAGAGTTTCCTGCCGCCTAAATGCCAGCCATTTGTACAAACATTTGCGCAAACACCGACGCTGCTCTCCGCCAGAAATGTCAAAGCAGAGAGGATGCTGTGCTCTGGTGTGCCGCTGGCCTTCCAGCCAGGGGGCGCCGGTTCACTGCTCTACCTCTGAGTGCGACTCCTGGCCCGGTCACCTCTGTAAACATCTGTTGTCCATTTAACATTTTCCCAGCCATATACTGTTTGACGTACAAAAAAAAAAACCTCGTGAACGTACCTGTGCAAACTGGCGAGACTGGAGCCTGCCCAGCTGGCCACCGGGGTTCAGAGGGAAGTGTGTGCTAACAGGATAAATAATGCAGGCCTGACAGGAAGTGTCCTGCGCTCCTTATTTACCCTTCCAGCGAGTCGTGGCTAATTGATAGCCTGCTGTGGGCAAATGGCTAAAGAAAGGTCAACCTTTTTGCAAAGGTCAAACAGAAGAGCAGAAATGTCACGCCGAGGGCTTTGAAGGGAAGGGGGAGGCACTCGGGCTCCAAGGGGGGGGCGTGTTTTCACGCTCGCAGGACAGAGAGGAGTGATGGGGCGACTGGGTCAGAGTAAACATAGCGAGAGCGTCAGGGTACACAGAGTGCTGCTGATGGCTCATGTTTCTAACATCACGGCCCGCGAATGTTTCAATGCCGTCGGGTTTAAAGATGCATTTTCATGGAGGGTGTTAAACGAGCAGCTTTATCTGACGGTTCCCGTCTAGTTCCCGGCTCACAGCTGTGCTTCGGAACACGATGATCACCCCCCGGGTTGGCGTCCCAGACAGAATGTTCCAGAAAAACACTAAATCCAGAAGGTTTCCTCTCTAATGGGAAGTACACATTGACGAAAAGTTGCCGTAACTCTTAGTGAGGAGAATCTGGACTTGCTGTTAATACCATAGCGGCCGGGAGATGCATCAAACTGCAAATTGTGCAGATTAACCTGAGAGGCCATCTGAGGGGGCACCGGGTAACACTTACATGGTGCACAGTGCGAGAGGATAGGAGGGACCAGGAGCTGGGCAGCCCCGGGGCGAACGGGCCGAGGGGCCGGTGTAGGAAATGACAGACTAAGCAACTCATTCTGTCAATTTATCGACGGAGGGAAACAGGACATGATGAATAGGCAGCAGCCCCTGACACACCGCTGGTGTGGTTACATCACTCCCCCCTCCGCGGCAGGATGGGGCTTTCTGAGATCCCCCCAGGGGAAATAAATAAATAAATAAATAAATAAATAAATAAATAAATAAATAAATAAAGCGACGGATACACATCTGCTAATTTCTCCGGCAAATCAGGAATGACAGACTGCGTGGACGGGATGGACGGGCGCGGCACACCGCCGGAGTCAGCGGAATCGCTGCGGTAAACGGCCAGGGAAGTGCTAACGGTGTAATAATGCTAAGCAGCCACGCCCCCCCTCCACTGGGTACTCACCCGCTAGCAAGCACGCGTACCACCCACCCCGCCCCGCACAATCAGCTCACGAGCCAGCATCACGGTGGTATGAACCCCACAGGGTGCCGGTGTGCTGATTAACACGGGGGGGGGAAGCCTTTCTCTTAATCAATTATCGCCCCGCCGCTGTTCCCCATCCACCTCCGGCTGTCACTGCGGGGCACTGGGGCGGGGGGGGGCTTACGGAAACGTCGATAATTCAGCGTTTGGCTCAGTGGGTTAGGAAGCTGTGTCTGTGATCAGAAGGTTGTTGGTTCAAATCCCAGGGTCCTTAGAGTGACGTCCCCTTTGGAACCTAAGCAAGGCCCCCTAAGCACCGGATACTCCAGGAACTGCCTGATCCCGCTTTCTCAAAAATGTATGTTGCTTTAGATAAATACATTTGCTAAAAATGTGAAACAAAGCAGGTTTCTGCCGTGTTTAAATTTGTACGTGGTTATCAGAAATGCTTACTTTAGCAATCTCCATGTTCCCCTGCTTTAAAAGGGCTTTAATACTAGTTACCAACTGAACAAAGGACAGGATTTATTTTGTTCCACCCCATGGAATGTTCCACAGACACTTTTTAAAATTATGAGCTGCAGGTAGCGTCATTCCTGAGCCGGCTGCCGGTCGTGTTACAGTGCAAGAGCCTCCAGGATCGTGTCGTAACGTTTGAAAAATGTCTTCCTCTCGCAGAAACACCAGCCAGCCAGGAACTCTCGTGAATTGTGGGACAGAGCTATGGTTCCCACCCTTCTGTGGCCAGGTCTGTGTTCTAGGACAGCGAAATGGTTACCGATTTGTAACAGAGAGACAGACGGCAGTGTGTACAGGGTGTCCACGCAGTGCTCCAGGGGCTCGTGTCTCCTGTGCTGATTCACTGCCTGCCACCCCTCCCATTTTTAAAGTCTCTGATCGCATTCTTGTAAATGACGTGCAGCCGTGCTGGTCGGCTGGGCAGCCCCCTTTGTCGCCCTGGTGCTCAGAGGGACGGCCTGGGTTCATCCGTCGCGGTTTAACCGCTACACGATTTAGCGCTCTCATCCAGGGCTAGTTACCGTGCACGATCGCAAGGCCCGATCGGGTCGGCGATCCCGCTGCCGTTGCAGCCAAAGCCAAAACATCGTGATCCCCAAGATACGCACGGCGCCAAATTCGTCCGATTATGACACGCACGCTTCAATTAGCAGCTTAATGAGTCACAGAAACTCAATTAGCTAACAAATATAATAATCATCCACGCAAGTGTGAACGGAAGGTGCTGGAATGTCAGACTGTTTTCTCATAATAGTGTCTCGTTAAAACATAAGGAGTATTCAAAGTCTGACAAAGACCATCCATCCATCATTTTCTGTACCCGATTATCCTATTCAGGGTCTTGGGGGGTCCGGAGCCGATCTAGGAGGCTACGGAGGCAAGTAAGGGAACAACCCAGGATGGGTGCCAACCCATCATAGGACACCCTCACACTCCATTCATCCTAAAATATCATATGATACACTCAGAGTTTCTTTGGATGAAGGACTGTTTTCACAGACACGTACAAATTTTTCAGGACATTATCTTGGCTTTCCCCATCTGTCTGTGAGCATCGCGTGGGTCCTCTGTAATCACTCGGTTCAGTTCAATGGTGGTATTCTGAAGTACGGAGAATCCTGTTTATGTTCCGACCTACATGGGGACAAGACTGCCCGGTAGTCTGTGAATCCAGGAGGGGAGGTCTGAAATGCCACCTCGCAGCTCTCACAATTCCAGAACTCATATTATTAAAGTCGAGTCGCTTTTTTTAAAGCATTATATCAGGGAAAGTCATTAGCTTTTTTCTGAACCTGAAATAAACTGAAATGTATCTCTCGCGATTTGTTTTGAGCGTCATGTTACACGAATGACTGATTGTTAAGCGGCGTAATTTCAATATATTTCACGCCTCAAGAAATTAATTTTTAATCCGGCAATTTTTCCATTCCAGCGCGCCGTATCCGTGTTAATACGACGCGAGTTAAAGTCGCAATAAATACTCTGTTCTCCAGTGACATCTGCAGATCTCTCCACCTTTAGGGTGATCCGCAGCTCTCTAATCTCATCTCATTAATCATGCAGATCTTTCCCATAACGAGAGCCAGCCATGGGCTATAGCCTAGCCACGTGCCTGGGGCACGCCAGAACTAAGAGGCGCGGGGCGAAGAGGTGGGACAGTGCGGGGAAGTCAGAAGTGCACCTTTAGTCCAGAGGAGGGCGGCCTTCTCCTGCTGCTTATAAATTAGACCGGAGGGGGGGAGTGGCCGTAGAGCAAATGTCGTTAGCTATAGTTACGCAACACAAAGCGATTCTTGAGATGGGGGTAGGAACACAGACCTCGTTAGCTAAATAGCTATATAATGAGGCGATTCCTGGAGCTTAGACCTCGTTAGCGGAATAATAATCTGATAAGAGGCCATTCTTGTGAAGAACACTGGAGTCGGGGCTGCCGATCACGGATCTGGGGCCGCAGTGAGCCGAACCAGCTCCATGGGAGGTCCGGCCCGGGACGGGGCATGGCGGGGGGCAGGACAGGCCGGCTGCTGCGGAGGGCCACCGTAAACGGATCGCGTTTAGGAATTCTGATCCTGCAGATGGAAACGAGAGCGGAAGTCTGCATCTCCTCTGTGGAAGCTCCTTCACGGGCCTCTCCCCCTAGGACGGGACGATTCGTACAGGAAGCCCCCCTCGTGTTCTGAGTTTCGACGCACATCTTCAGCTCCGTCTGTTCCGGCCTGGACAGGTGGCGCCGGAGGAGCCCGGTTCACCATCGTGACTCGCTGACGCCGCAGTCAGCCGCTGCCCATGTGGCGCCACGAAAACGCGAAGGCATCGCAAAGCCCACGGCAATCTGCTACCGTCCTCCTTCCAGAGAGGCGGGAAAGCTGCAGCAGAACGCGTCTGAAAATCACACTCGGAGTGATTCAGTGACGGCACAGTTCCATGACACACCCCCCCCATCCCAACTCCCCCATTTCCTGAACCTCTGCAACACCAGAGGTTTAAGCACAACCACTGTTCACCACCATGTGGATTAGAAAGGACCGCCGGTCAGCCAACCAGCCAGCCAATCAGGGGTGCCCTGATGAATCACGTGACTATTCCTGCAATCTCCCACTCAAATGATGGCGGTAATTAACTGGCGCTCTGTGTCATGTCGCCCTACATCATGTTGATCAGCTGATATTTCGCCCAAAGCGTGACCTAAACATTTACCATTTTATAAGGCTGGACATTTTACTAGAGCGATTCAGGACGGGTACTTTGTTCGAGGGCGGGACAGCGTGGGCCTCTGAGGAGCAACATTTGCGTTAGAAGTCAATTATGCATTAATACCGAGGCAGTACCACTGACGCCATTGCGAACTGCAGTGTTGCCATGGTGATCAAATGAAAAGTTAGATAACAACACCACCTTTGTGTGAATGTGAAGGGTTAGGGTTCGGAGTGGGGGTGCGGGGTCTGAGTGTGACATCATGAATTTAACTGAGGCTTACGTCTACACTAATACATAAAAAAAGAAAATTACTTTAGTTTCTGAAAGAAACGATCTTCGTCCACAGTGCTGTTATCACTGGCACTGAAAAAACTTCCGCGTTCACACTGCTCCGTGTAAAAGGCAAATGACGTAGCTATAAGACTGGTCGTTAATGTATATGTTGTATATAACCAAAGCTGTTTATGATATATTTTTAGAAGTGGCACTCTTTATATTTTATTTGTTTGTTGTAGCTCGAGCACAATGTGTTTTTTACACGTTTTTCTTGTCGAACCAAAATTTTTTATGATTCTAGAAATGGTGGAGTATATATTTTGAATCGCTTATTTTGACTTTGATTAGTAATGAAGTTCAGTATTTATAAATGCTTGACTGTTGATTAATCTCGCTCACAACCATGTGTTTACAGTAAATGCACATTTTATATTTAGCAAAAGCGAAATATCACAGTACTGTAGCGTCGCAAAAACATAAAGCCGTACATAAAAGGAACCATCACGGCAACAACACAGGGATCCAGAAATGTAGTCGCTACACGTCTCGCTCTCTTCCCCT
>JAODLC010000105.1:691930-705200 GCA_026781145.1 Hippopotamyrus pictus
GGGGGGGGGGGGGGGGGGGGGTTAATGGTGAAATCAAACCCACGTGTTTATCCACACGCTGGCTCATGTGCTGCCCCTTGAACCTCACGCCGCCATATGAGTCCATGTCATTTAGTCCAAAGCAAGCATACGGTCAGACTAGCACTTTTAACACTAACTGGAAGCCTATTTAAATATGTCTGAAATGACCACGTGTTTCCTGTGTGCGTGTGGTTGCGTCTATCAACACATGCCACTGCGTGCAGTTAGCATATCCTTCCTGTGTCCACGTGTCTGTTTATAGCTACGTTAGCATGTTCCAGTCATGACTGTGCACATGTGGTCTACCGCTCCTTGGATCCTAGGCACGTGAGTATCATCACATGGTAACGTGGAGGTAACACTACACGATGCACTGCTCCCCCTTGTGGCTAGCCACATAAAGCTGCTGGCGGAGACGTTTATCCTTGACCTGTTGGTCAGTTGTGACCCGAGGCGCGGGGACCTTCTGTAGTAATCAGAAGAAAGAGCGCCACCCGCAGGCATCTCTGGGGCTAGCACTCTGGGGTTTTTTCTGAGCCTCCCGCCATCCGCTCCCCGCCGCTGCTCTATGGACGCCTTGGGCCGGAGCGCCGCGGGGCGTCGCTGAAACTCGCCACCCCCGCGGCGGTATCGGGTGTCCTGGAGCATTCTGGTTCCGGTGCCCGCGGAATTATGCTTCTCATGTGCCTGAGCGATGAGGGGGAAGATTGGAAGCCAGAGGCGTGGCGGCATCCACCTGGCATCATCTGCAAGCACCCTCCACCCCCCCCCCCCAAACTGAGAACTTTCACCGGAGTTATGCTTCACTGCTGCGGGTTGGCTGGAGTGCCGACACCGTGAGAGCAGACACACACGGGCATGCACGCACACGAACACACACACACACACACACACACACACACACACAAACATCAGGGCCCAGCGGAGAGTCAGCCTACTGACAGATGGCACAGGGGCCTGCCAATCCATCAGGCCCTGACAGACGGACACAGACAGCAGGAGCAGGAATCTGAGAGCCTTTGTCAGTCACACGCATGCCGAGCCCTGGAGAACCGGCATTAATCCTCCTGATATATTCAGCCAGCAGGTGGCGTAGCGTTTAAGGAAGTGAACTCCTGTCAAATTGACTGCTGCCTTAAATTCCAGTAGGGTTGCTGCTTGTTAAAAGGCAAGTTTCCATCTGCGTGGAGCCAGTAAGTAATGGTAACACCTCCGAAATCTCACAGGGCTCATATCCTGGGAGCCTTGTACCAGCACACTCCTGCAGGACTACTCAGGTAATGAGATAAACATGGAGGGTTTGTTTCATTGGTAGTACTGGACAGGAAAAGGATTACAAAAAACTTTTCTTGAAGGGCAGTAATTGCAGCTTTGCATTCTGGGAAAGTGAATGTCGCCAGCTGTGTCACCATCTTGACGTTTGTCGCTGTCTGGTGTTCTTTAAGTATCTGACTCATACCTGAAGGCTCCATCTTTACAGTGGGGATCCTTTGAATTCCTAGTGCTTCTGTTTGGTTTTGCTGCAGCCCCGGTGGAGAGACTCTCTGGCCTCTGGGGACCTTATGTATGCTAGTTCGCATCCCACTTAGAAGCACAGACTCCCCTGATACAGTGTGACTTCACGGGACCAGTTCAAGTCCCCAACCCATCGTCTGTGGCAGGAGCGATAGAGGGTCACAGCGCGCAGCCTGTGTGCTGGGTTGTGGATTCATTGGGAGGAAGACAGGGCGGCGCGTGGGTGAATGGGCTGATGGCGAGCGGCTGCTACTGGGCATGACCACAAGGGCGGCGACGTGCAGCTTTCAAATCTCTCACATCAGCCAGTTTTGAGACAAAACACAGCTGGAAATAATGTCCTGGGGCCAGATTAGCAGTCAAATGTTTTTTTTTTTTTTTTACGTTTTCGCCATCTGGGAATGACATGGCGATGAGCAATATAGGTCACGTGTTTTAGCCACTGGATGGACCTGCACCCCATCCAGGGTGTCGCCTGTCTTGTGCCCTGTGCATTCTGGGATAAGTTCCAGGCTCTGCCTGACCCTGTACTAGATAAGTAGGATGGCTGGGTGTATGGATAAGTAACAATACATCCGTTCTCAGTACGAGTGGTTTCTATCATCATTAGATGTGTAAGTAAAGAAATCTTCTCTGGAAAATTCTAGGCTGTAGAGATTTTCCTTTCAACTTTCATTTGGGTTCAGCATAAATGGCATATTCCGGAAGTCCTGGCTAAGGGCCCTCGCGCTTGAGGTGCTTTTAGAGAAATGGTAACACTGCCCTGTGCACACAGAGTGTTAAAAAGGCATTAAACTCAGAATTAGCCTCGCTTTTTTTTCTAGAAATCTCTACCTCCCACACGCCTCTGACTCTTAGCGCTTGTCGAATGGAAAACACATGAAAAATGGGCGCGTATCGTCCCCCATTTGGGGACGGCGTGGAGAGCCTCTTCACGGCCTCAGCGGCGAGGGCTCAGCCTCCCTGAGGGTTTCGTGATGTTTCCAGTGTGCTTCAAAACTCGAAGAGGCAGCAGGCGGCGGCCCAGTGGGGGTAGAGCTAACCCTTCCTGAATGTCTGCAGCAGCAGCACTGCTGTCGCTTTAAGCAACTGTGTTCAGCTCTGCATCTGATTAACCTATTGCCAAGCTGCCAGCTGAAGCCCCGCCCACCTCCTGCACCTCATTGGCTGATTCTTCTACCAATCTAAATCTACGCATCTGTTCATACTTTTGCAGTATATCCACAAACATAGACACAAACAACCGTTCGCGGGTAAATCACATTTATTAATTATTAATTATTGATTTAGGCTATCGGTGACACGACTCACGTTTGAGAATCATTCACGGTGCTTTTTAAACTTCAGTAAGACCTTTGGAAAACTTTTGGCAAACCTTTGTTTTCCAGACTACAGGTAATCTCTCAGCTCAGAAGACTTAACCCGTGTTAAACTGCTCTTCTGACTGAGCGCGAACATTTGCTCCAGTCTGACACCCAAACAGCCCGAAATTCTGAGTTCCTTTTGCAAAACCGCTGTGACTCGAACCGCTGTTTTCCCCGTGAGACACTGGGTCACCATATAATGGACACCGAAATGATTAAAGGTTTTCGAAGTGGCTCCTACTGTGTTTCTGAGGGACACCAAAGGCCATAGCAGAGTTCAGCGTAAGTTGTTGAAAAGCTTCATAACATCATGAGCCCCACAGATCAATAACACAAAAAATAAAGCCTCCTTTCATTTCGTCCTCAGTTCCTGACGAACAGGTATTTGTATAGTTATACAAACATAGGAGTCAAAAGGCAGGGATATTCGTCTTGAAGTGTTTTGATATAAAATGAACCTTATCAAGGATAATGATGGTGGAACAACGGAACGTTATTTCCTGCGGAGGGTGCGGGAGGTGACGGCGGCGGGCATGGTGCACGCGCAGGCGGGTCCCGGCTTTGAAACGAGGGCGCCGTAATTATCCAGAAGCATATGAGGCTGCTTCTAAGTGCTTTTACTGAAGCAGAGAAAGCTGATGAAGCAGGAGGGCTTATGTCTGATCAAAGCTCACCGATCAGCGGGCAACAAGATGAAAAGGCGACAGAGAGGGCACCACTCGCCGTCGCGGTACACAGAATGCCTGACAGTACTCAGTTACAGACATACAACAGTACATGATGCACAGTACTCAGACACACCATTATATGTGCCTCGCAGTACTCAGTTACAGGTGCATGACAGTGCTGGTACACACATGTTGGACAGTGCTCACACTCACCTCACAGATGCATGACAACACTCTTACACACACAGAACAGTACTCACACGCAGAGGACAGTACTCACCAACAGAGGACAGTACTCACTTATATATGGCTCACAGTACTCAGTTATAGATGCGTGACAACACTCTTACACACACAGGACAGTACTCACACACCGAGGACAATACTCACACACGGAGGACAGTACACAGTTACAGACACATGACAGTGCTCGTACACACACAGTGGACAGTACTCACACATGGAAGATTGGACTCAGTTTTATAGTATTTAGTATACAGTATTCAGTCACAGCATGAAGGCACTCATACACGGAGGACAGTACTCATATATATATATGCCTGACAGTACAGATGTTTGACAGTACTCATACACTTCCAACACTTGTTTAAGCTGTTTTGACAATGCATGCCCACTGTTATGATCCCCCCCAAACCTACAGCAGCCAACATGCTTAAAACCTCCACTTTGGAGCAGAAACACATACTCTGACCCCATTTGCTCTACTTACACCACATGCGAGCAATTTTCTCACTCTTAAAAAGTGCGAGGATAAAACAAGATAAATTTACAATTCATTTTACTTAGCTGTAAATTGGAGTGGTTTGAAAAATGGCTGAAAAAAATAACATGAAAAAAGACTTGTGAAGCTCTCTATCGACCCAAAGAACGGTCTGGGAATATCGACGGCTTTCAGGACCGACGGGAATGTAATTACAGTTACTAATAACCAGGCTGTCCTCCAGAATCAGGTGAAGCAGCCTCCGAATTCACACTCCAGAGCTAATGAGTTCTTGAACCATAACTAAAAAGGATTTTTTAATTTAACAGAAATGCCTGCCTCCTTCCTAGCATTTTTCATTTGTCAATTTATTTGTGCCGGTACTGACCAGTATAAGTGGTTATAAGACAGATGGATGGATGGATGGATGGATGGAGGATGTATTTGTTGGCAAACCTATCAAAATGAACTGCTCAGAAGCTGATGAAGTCATCCCTCAATCGGAGCATATAAAGAAATCATTACATAAGTCAATTAGTAATTACATATTATTAATAGCTTCAGTCTGATCTCCGACAGAGTTGAAAAGGTCCAGCCTTGGACAGCTTGGAATATGTAACATACCCAACATAAAGCGAGAAATTTTAATAATGAAAGGAGAGCCGTCTCACGCACAATGACGTCTCATGTCGTCATATTGCACACATGAATTAGTATCTAGGACATATGGATGAGTGGTTTAAGTACAGCCTCTGTGCTTGGCTCGTTCTCCCGAGCGCCATAAGTTTGCTGATCCCAGAGCTGCTGTAATCCAAACCGTCTCTCCCCTATAACCAGGAGTTTTCACAATGCCACCTCTCCCGTGATTTCACTCCTGGGAATAACGCTTTTCATTCCCGGCTCAGCCCCCGTGGTGCTGGAATACTGCCGGTACTGTTCCCTACAGCCTGACTCTCGTTCGGGTCGCTGGGCCTTTCTGTGCTCTCAGACGGTGGATCAGAAGCAGAACATAGGCATGATATGATGGGTTCTGGGGATATGAAGGGGCCTGTGATCCTATATTAGAATAATATCCAGTCTAACATGAGAAAATAGTGATGAAACATCCAGGGATGTGATTAAGTAAGCGATCTCCCCAAGCCCAGCACTACAACTGTGCTTTTGTTCTAGTCTGAATTTGCCTTCAGATGATTAAGAAAAACAGACATATAGAGCAATCCTGTTCCTCTGAAATGACATGTGGACTGCTGTTCTTCTCTGCTCCCTGCTCCTCATTAACCCGGAGTCACTCCTAATCGGTTTGAGTACGCAAATACATTTATGGGTGTCGTGACTTGAGGAACGAAAGACTGAAGGGCAGGCGTGGTGGCGAAACAAAAAAAGGGGGTTTATTGAACAGAGACTGGCAAAAAAAAAGCAGGACTGTGAGGGATCAGAACAGGAGGACTGGCAACCGGGAAAGGCAGGCGACAGGGAGGTTCCACATGAATGATCAGACTGGGGATGATGAGACAAACAGGTCCTTAAGTACAAAAACTAACAAGCAGCTAATGAGAGGCAGCTGGGAGTAATTTCCTTGCGAAGGTTTAGAACGAGAGGCAAGACAAGAGGGATAAATAAGTAAGAGGCGTGACTTGTGAGGGCCATGACAGGGAGGAGACTTCATGTTACATCTCAGTCAATCAGAGAAAGCCCATGGCTGAAGCACGTGTGAATATTTTTGGTGATCTATAATTCATTTGTGTTTTTTGCTTTAATGATTCAAAGCTGTGGAGTTCGGCTAACGAAACATCAGAAGCTAAAGCCCCCCGAATCCTCGTTCATTGTCCACTTTGTACTCTTGCTGCTATAATACAGGATTAAGGCGCTTCAGTGAGAGAGTACAGATGATGCACTCATGTCCGCCTCGTCATACAGCCGACGGCAGGAATGTGAGGGAATTCTTGTGGTTTACAGAACCCCTCCGTTACGGCTGAAGGGACTGACCCCGGCTGCAAACCTTTATCGCTGTCAGAGGTGTGAAAGACTGAAATTCGGAGAGACAAAGGTGCGTTTGAGGTTGGTGCGAGCGACCCGTGCTGATGCCTGTTAGCGGCGGGGGGGGGGCTGGCGGCGTTCTCGAGGGCTCTGGCAATTCAAAGGCGTCGGTCAGAAGTTCAGGGCAGGGCATGTTTACACTCTCTCTCTCTCTCTCTCTCTCTCTCTCTCACACTGCCTTTCTCTCTCATGCTCTCTCTCTTTTTTCCTTTCACTCTCTCTCTCTCTCTCTCTCTCTCGCTTGCTTTCTCTCACTCTCCCACACACTTCCAGCACTGTACTTGCTGTGAGAACTTTCTCACCCCCCAGTCATCGGGGTGGGATGCTGGTGCCATGCAGGGTGGGGGTACCACTGCAGTTCACACAGGAGCTGTAGCCCGGGAGGTGGGGGTCCCCTGTGTTTCTTTTGCCCATTTAGGGGCCACCCCCTGCTGCTAATTAGAGCCTTGGAGCATAGTTACTCTGGCCTGAGAGGCCAAGGGGAGATGCTGGGGTCCGGGGGCAGTTTAAAGCTCACAGCGCCCCCCCTCGCCAGGTCAGGTCTCCTCAAAAATATAAATATAACCTGGAGAAGCAGCAGAAACCATCAACACAATGGAATTCTTAATACACAGGCGTGCTGGGTTTGTCAGAATGTCCACCAACCAGCTGAATTCAGCACAGCTCACGTCAGTTAAGGTCTCGGTCAGGTGACTCACATCGATCAGGGTGTTTGCTGTTGTACCACCGAGCGCATGAAAATCCACGCTGCGTGAAAACACGCTCCGTGTGGAAGAATGCGATGGTATTTCTGCAACTGATGCGGGCAGAGGGACGTCGGCCTGGAGATGGACGCTCGCTCCTCTGCGTTCCTGCCTGTCTCTTTGAATTCGTCCCCCCCACGACTACCTGAAAGTGACCCAGCTAAGCGTGTGTCTATCATGGCACGCCTCAGAGCCACACAAAGGCCTCTTGCATCCACGGGGCGGGGGGGGGGGGGGGGGCAACTCCCCGTCAGAACACTTTAAGACTTTAACATTTCATATGTGAATATTTTACTTTTTAAACAATTCCCAGTTCTTCTGGAAATTTCCAGGTGTTGGAGCTCTGAGTAGGCACTTCCCAGCATGCCCTGCTCCCTCTCCACAGCTCTGGGTCCTACATGTGACTTAATCAGCCTGACAGACTTTCTCTGCCCAAGGAAATCGGCTCTCGTTCCCCCCCCCCCCACCCCACGTAGTGGCATTCCCTGGTGACAAACGCGATCTGGCACCTTCTGAGCACGCCGCCGCCCACCTATACTCCCAGTCCCACACACCCAGCCCCCCCTCCCCCCGCCGCCCAGGGCTCCGTCTCCCCTCATCCAATCAGCAGGCTCCCTCGTTGACATGCAGCGTGAATCATTTTCCAGTTTGCCGTTGCCGCTGTCGTTTCTGCCACCGTGCACCAGCTGGCGGGGGCGGGGGGAGTTGCTGCTTTTCACAACCCCTCCAATCCCAGAGATGCCTTGACTTCAGGTTCCAGGTAAATTTGCTTCCAATAATACTATTGTCTGAAGGGGTCCCCCGGCCCCCCACCCATGTTGAAAGCCCCCAATTTGATTTCCAATCCACGCTGACAATTTCAGCAACCGAGTTAAGCCCTGACGCAAGGCACCTCTCAGCGTGCAGTCATACGTCTGTTCATCTGTCAGCCGTAAACAAATCATGTTCTTGCCGTGTTTGTCCTCAGCACTCTCTCTCAGCTTTAGTAACTTCATGGTCGCAGAAACAGCACGTTATAAATTAGCGGAAAGGTTACGGACGGCCCATATTGACTCAGGCACGTTCTCTGGCTCCCCGTCGAGCGACGTCGGACGGGCTTTTGTTGTTCGAGATGTGCGCCGTGTTTGCGCCAGCGTGTGTCTGCGTGTATGTACACATATTTCGTCAGCTGTGCATCTGGCCGCCTGCCCTCGGCGGCAACTTGAGCAGAAATTACGGGCTGTGGTATCTTAGCCAACTAAAGGCTTCTTCTTAAAGGCAAACGGAGCCGCCGCTTCAGGAGAGGGCTGGCCTCGATCGCCAGGGACTGCGGAAAAATGGGCGGACCGGAGCAACGATGAGTGTCGAGCGATGTCGGCGACAAGCGCGGGGAACACGGGTAAGAGTTCGAAGAAGCAGGCAGATGGACTAAATAAGTTCGGAAGGGGACCTACGTTTGACTGCACACACAAGCATCACAGAGAAGGCTGCCATTCTTTCTACGTCAAAGGCAGACCCTGACACCTGGCTGGTGCTGCCTTAACCTCACTTCTGTCGCGTCTCTTAGTTCGATTTCTTTATGTTTGCATTCACACAGCCCAGATCTCGCCGTGAAGGACGGCTCGTGGCATCGCGGTGCCTTGACCTCCATTATCATCGTCAGTGCATTCGGCCGTGTTACCCGCTAAAAGTTTTGTAAGCTTCCCTGGTCAGCAGTGCTCCCTAGGGGGAACTTCATTTACGCCGGGGCAGCAGAGTGACTTGGGGCGGGGGATGGGTTCCTGGCTCCATGCCCTCAGGGTAGTGGTTAGACGGTGTAGAGTTTTGTCCCACTGTGCACAGACATGGAGCTCAGGAGAATTAATAGCTGTACATTTTATTTTGTGCGTGTATCCTACAACCGCCCGCTGTCCTGGCTGCAGTACACATGGGCTCAGATCCCCTGCTTTGGATCACCTGACCAGAAATGTGTGCATCGATTGGCTGGATGGATGCATGGGCTCGCTCCCCATCATCATGATGCTAAAGGGGCTCTGGACTTCCGCCACCTTCTAGAAATAATGGCCGTCGTTCATCTCCCTGTTTTTCAGTGTACAGGGACAGAGAGTTAAAAGCAGCACAGTGGTGACATTCCAGCCTCTGTATCGGTGACACTCGGTGACACCCCCCCCCCCCCCCCCCCCCGGGCACCGTAGTGAAAACACCACAGCTCATGTTTTACCCCCGGACTGGTCTCTAAGTGCCAGTTAAGGCCACCTGGTTAATGGCCGCCACTAAACAAGACCCATTAAAAAGACGGATTTTCTCTCTATTAAGACGTGGCCCTAACGTGACGACATGCTGAATGGATTTCCGGGAGGGCAGGGCGTGTTTGATGCAGCACAACTTGTGGGTAGACAGAGCTCCAGAACCGGCTGATGCAGGACTTATAGGATGGGTGACCCCGCCCCCACACCGTGGTTGACTCCGCCCCCACGCCGCGGATGACCCCGCCCCTCCCTCCATAGGTCCCTGCCTCTGTTGTGTACAATTTCTGGAATTGCCGCCAAGGTCTGTCTGCTGTCCCACATGGCTGACTTGCACGTGGGCGTCGTGTAGGAGGAGCCGTCTGATAGCTGTCGATACGCCTCATGCAGAGCAGCTTGGGGGGAAAAAAATAACCGAATAAAATGAGCCTTTAAAACCTCTTGTGGGCGGGCTCATCGTACCCAGCCGGGCCCTGATTGGTTTACATATCTTCCTGTGGGTTGCTTTTCAGTTCTCATTTCATAAAACCAGGAATTAATAGCAGCACATTAACCTCACAGGGCTGGGGGAAGGGGCTTATGTGGGGCTAGGGGGTGGGCCGTTGGGCAGGGGTTGGGGGTGGGGCTTGCAGCGGGCTTTGGGCTGAAAAATGCACCCCAGATATTGGCATGCCTGCCCCCATCCTATGTCAACATCGACCCCTTCTGGTGGGAGAGTGCGGGGCAGAAAGTGTCAGAGCCTCATGACCCCCACGGCCCCAAGGTGTTACATTGAATCTTCCAGAACGTGACCGCAAAAAGTTCTCGCTCTTACATGCCCAGAAGGGGTCTTGAGCGAAGCGCTGTCTCACTGTAACAGAGTGATGTGAAAAGACCGGTACAAGCAGGATTCGGGAGGCAGTTCTAGAAGCGAACGTGCTCTCGGCAAATGTGCTCTGTCAAATTAAAATCCACCTTACACTGCCACCAGAAACGCCAATTAAGTGGGAGAGGACTTCACTGCTGAGTCAAGCTTGTTTATTAGCAGAGTATAAACCCGTAAGTCATTCATTACTCTGCTGATCCATTCGCCAGTGCCATTAGATTAATAATGAGATTATGCAAAAGATGGACCAGCTCCCGGGAGCAGAGGCGCTACTTAAGGGTCACGTCCTGCTGCTCAGTGGTTCAGCAAGAGAGACCACAGGTAGCGTAGAGGATGGAAAGGGCGCACCTGATTGGCTAAACTCATGATCACGCGACCATAAGCTAGGATGGAACACATTTCAGATATCTGTGGGATAAAAACATACATAAAACAAAAATAATATGAAATGAAAAAAAAAAATGCACAGAAAGATTCATCCATCCATCCATCTTCTAAGCGCTTATCTTGGTCACAATCAAGGGAGGCTGGATGGGATGCTAGAAAGATCCATTTACAGAAAGATCCCTCGTGGAAGCAGCGTTCTGCTGATAAGCTCAGGAGGAACAGTGAGAGGATCATATACTGAAGAATGACAGCATGTAAACAGAGCAGCTGAACCTAAACAATGAGCAGCGTCAGCGTTTGGTTATCAGGTAAGAGCGTATAACTGGCCCACAACTCAGCCGTGTGGCACCGGCAGTACAAGGGCAGCTGCTATCAGGGACTGGACCCCATGAGCTTCTGGTGCAGGAACTGCAACCTATGAGTTTCTGATGCAGGGATATTTAAGACACAATGGGTGTATGCGATACTCCATCACGCCTCTAGAGGCCGCCACATTATGGGAACCCCCCCCCGCCCACAAAGTGCTGTCTGTCTCTTATTCAACATAATGGCATGCCCCCCCCCGCTAAAAACACACACAAAGCCTGCTGTCTGCCAGGGCATAGGACGCTGCACTGCCAAGATTAGCAACACAAGATGGGGGGGGGGGGGGGGGGGGGGGAGTACCGGACAAGCAAGCTAATGATAACAACAACAAAAACAATAATAATTATAATACAGTGAACAGCTTTACATCTCCAGCTACAGCGAATGGATCTATGTTTCCAGGTACAGCGAATGGATCTACATCTTAAGCTACAACGAACAGATCTATGTCTCCAGCTACAGCGAATGGATCTACGTTTCCAGGTACAGCGAATGGATCTACATCTCAAGCTACAGTGAACAGATCTATGTCTCCAGCTACAGCGAATGGATCTACATTTCCAGGTACAGCGAATGGATCTACATCTCAAGCTACAGTGAACAGATCTACTGTACGTGTCCAGCTGCAGCCAATGGATGTACGTCTTAAGCTACAACGAACAGATCTATGTCTCCAGCTACAGCAAATGGACCTACGTTTCCAGGTACAGCGAATGGATCTACATCTCAAGCTACAGTGAACAGATCTACTGTACGTGTCCAGCTACAGCCAATGGATCTACGTCTTAAGCTACAACGAACAGATCTATGTCTCCAGCTACAGCGAATGGATCTACGTTTCCAGGTACAGCGACTGGATCTACATCTCAAGCTACAGTGAACAGATCTCTGTCTGTGGCGTTTATAGAGGAATCCTAGCCTGATCCAGTCGAGGGGAGGGTGTGCTGACTCGGCAGTTCGTGCATCTCCCCCCCCTCCCCCGCACACATGGAGGACAGCCCCGGGACAGCGCGAGTGTCGGGTTCGATTAGGCCACGCTGGTATCAGCGCAGCACATAATCTGGGATAATACCCCTCTCCAAAAGTGCCCAAATCTGGATAAACTCGTCCAAGGGGAATAAAATCCAATATATATCCAGTAGGAGCATGGAGGGGTGGGGGCCACGGGGGTGCCCAGCGTGGGGGAGTGGGGTGATCGCCGTTATAAGATGCTTAAAGGGGGTGTTTTAACTGTAGCACAGTAATAAATACAAAAATAAATTACTGTACACAAATTGCCTTTTTTCCCCACATTGCCTGTAGAGGATATTTCCCGAGTGGCTGTGCGGTTTAGCAGTTTAAAATAATTAATCTGGTTCCATGCGTGTGCTAGTGGACTCCTCGAGCCGTTCTGCCGTTTCCGCGCCGACGCCCGTCTCCACCTCCGAGAGAGAGAGGGAACCCTCACTCGCCGTGACCCCGCGCTTTGTACCTTTTATTCATTTATCCGCCATCGATTACTCATGCCTGCGATTCAAAGGAGCGGCTAATTGACTAGTTCTCCTCCGTCTCCGATCGGGATTCGGCTGTCACCGCCCGGGGGCGACGGGCTGCCACCTGAGAACCAGCACTGGACGCGGAGAGGAGGGAAAGAGGGCCGAAGGCCGGCATAGATCACGGGGCGTCTAAAGAGCACAGAATATAGGCGGAGCAGGCTGGACTCGTGCATACATGGGCACACAGGCACGTGCACAGAGACACAGTGGGACAACTCGCTGCTGACTGCTTTATCTACACCTGTGTTTGACGTGAGATACCCGAGGCCAGGCACTGGCGCTGATCTGGGATCAGGGGACGAGTCACAAACTGCTCGTGATTGGGAGGTATGAACCACGGAGTAAGTGTCATATATACACAGAACTAACATTAAATATGTACCAGCTGTATTATTAATGGCATTTATATTAGCATTATCGTTAGCTAAGAGGAAACAGGAGCTCCAGAGAGCTGCTGACACTGTCAGACTGGGCGGGGGTCTCGCTCTCTCCCGTAACATTACCGCGGTAACACGCCGCGCCAGCCAGTGACACGCCGGCAACCCCCCGGCCCCCGATCTGTTTCCGATCGGCCGGCCGCACGGGGAGCGTGTTTCCACGCCTGCAGTGAGGCTAGCGGCAGTGGGATGAGGGACGCGGTACACTGGAATGTGACAGTGACGGTGAGTCTCAGAGCCGCTGCAGAGCAGGATGCTGGACCGGCTGAATGGGGGGGCCCGCCACTCCCCTGTGTAATTTGAACATCAAACTCTTTGCAGGGGGCCGGGGGGGGGGGGGCCGGTGGGGGGGGGGGATTTGGGGGCATTTGCACTGCCCCGTTCCC
>JAODLC010000105.1:752801-766093 GCA_026781145.1 Hippopotamyrus pictus
ACGGAAGGTCTTTCCCACCTCCCGCTCCCTACCCGCATACGGAGTGTCTTTCCCACCACCCGCTCCCTACCCGCATACGGAGTGTCTTTCCTACCACCCGCTCCCTACCCGCATATGGAATGTCTTTCCCACCACCCGCTCCCTACCCGCATACGGAATGTCTTTCCCACTACCCGCTCCCTACCCGCATAAGGAGTGTCTTTCCCACCACCCGCTCCCTACCCGCATACGCTTTGCAGGGTTATTTTCAAATGTGCGATTGTTTCACATTGAAATCATTCTGACACAGTTGCTTCTGGGATGTGGCAGGGGGGGTATGCTTCCAACCCCCCCCGACATAAACTGGCATGTGCTGGCAACACATCACTGACTGAAATACTAATTCTCCGCAAAGTATGAAATCAGGAACATACGATATTCCTTTCCACGTCACACTCTGCATCCAACATCACAAATATGTGCAGAAATATGTGGGCTGTGGAAAATTAATTTCCATGATGAATCTTTATTTCAGAATCATTTTATTACATCTTTAGCTAATTTGAAAATGTTTTGCCCCAACTGCTTACATTTATTGGTCAGTGGCAAAAGATTGAGGTGACTGATAGCAGCAACTGACCAATCAGATTTCCCTCTCAGAAACTCTGACACGCCCCCTCAAACAGTATTCTATTTACATTATAAAGTAACAGATGAACAATGAGCAAGCAGAGGTGGTGGAACATGGTTGATGGGATTACCATGCTGCCAGACTCCAAGTGGTTTAACCCACTTTTCATTGGTTGTCTCATGGATTCCCATTGGGTTAAACCGCAGAGTGATTGACAGCTCATGGTAGTCCCACCCACTGTGGAATTTGAAGTCTCATCATTGGAACGGACGGCTCTAAGGTGCTTTGATTAAGACATACTTTGCATTCTGAACTAGCACACTGTTCTTGGTCGCCGCTGTGACTCGATGACAGTCTCCCGCCTCGCTCAAAGCGGTCACGTCGCTGTCAGGAAGCTTTTTATCGCCGTGCCAGCCAGTTCCGGCTAGGCCAGCAGCACAAACCGCTCCAGCTAAACCCCACGCCGGCCGCGGCACTGGGCCACATTACCCACACACTGATCCCGTACAGAAACATGCAGCATTGGCATGAAAAACAATGCGTGGCAGCAGGAAAGTGCAGGGCGAGGGAGGCCGCATCGGAATGCAGCCGGTTCGAGTCCCGGGGGACTCTGCTGTTGTACTGTTGGGCTGGTGCTGAACCTGAATTCTTTGCATAAACAGAGTGTCAGCTAAACAGCTCGCTGTCTAAATTTAAAAAACGCTGATGATGAAAATATTAAGTACGCCCAGCTGCCAAAGCGGCCCCCTTATCCAGCCATACGCCGCTCAGTTTGGGGGCTCTCTCACCCGGAAACATGCCCAGACCCCACAGTTCGACCTCCCCCCACCCTCCACCACCACTACCTTCTCTTTTGTCCCAAAATTAAGTCACATGGACAGTCCATCTCCTTCCGGATCTGTCAACGCTAATATCACTGGTCATTTGCAGCAGTTACATTCATCTGCCTCTTTTTGTGGCAAAATCCCAAAACCTTCAAACCCAATAACGATCACGGCAATAGTCATGGCTCTATTAATATCACTCACAGGGCAAAAGCACACTCGTCTTCTCAGGCCTAGGAGTCGGATCACAGCAAGTTTCCCGTAGGTGCAGGTCATGGTGGGGTCACGTTCAGCCTTTAAATCAAGATCGGAGCGAACGAACGATCAGAGCGAGAGCTAGAAAAATGAGAGTGACGTCATCTGGTTGCTTGTGTCATGCCGGCTGTTGCTAAGAGGAGCCATATTAGAGACCAGAGTCTGCAGTCATTAGTCACTTTGGTCAGACGGAAAACAGTGTGTGTAGAGTTCTCTTTGACCCTGTTCGCCCCGACCATGTGACCATGTTTCCCGGGATTCTGCGGAAAACTGACGCGGTGACCCCGGGCCGCTTCCATCGGCGGGTCGGCCAATCGGCCAGTCAGCTGAATCGGGGTGCTGTTTTTGTGCCGTGCCTGAATTGCACAGGCATAAGCCGCAAACGTAAACTCCTTAAAGACGAAACGCAGAAATAAGCCTTTGAACCACACCGTGTCAAATCGCCGCACCACTAACAAAGAAGGCCAGTGTCGGATTCAGAACCGAGCAGGTCGAAAAGGGAACCCGAAAAACGTTCTCATTTCATAAAACAACATTATTATGCCATAATGACTTTTTAATGACAGTTATATGACCAAAACATCTCCACTCTGTGGCTGCAGTGTTTCCACGGTGGAATTCACGATCCTTTCAGTGTAATTCTCCCCACTTGTAGATATCGGGATTCCGGGTTTATCCGTTTACGTGGAACCGGAGCAGACGTGTGTTGGGACGGGTTTGAAACGGATCAAAGCCACATATTTATGATGGGGGGGGGGGGTACTGCATGTCACAGAGGAGACAAACGGGAGCAAATCAGATGCTAATCATACTATTGCTGACTGATTTAGGGAGGAACGAGGCTGCAGATCAGAGTTAGGGCCACACGTAAGGGCGGTCGCTAGGCGCAGCGTGCAGGGGTATGTCGGTAACCCCTGGCAACCCTCTCACTGAATATATTTATAATTAGTCATGGAGTCATTGGCTGGTATTAAATGATTACTCCACACTGAAATTAGTATTAGGGACACATCCAAAAAACAGCACTTTAATGAACAGATGCTTCCATCCACAAGTGGACTCACTGCTCCAGTGCAGGGTCTGGACTCTTAGAAGAATAACACTACTTAAGTAACAGAACGCAGTTATCATTGTGGTCACATGATCATGCCCTGAGTCACATGATCATGCCCCGGGTCTTATGATCATGCCCTGTTGTGAGTCACTGGCCACATTTTGTGCTTTTCTCAAAATCTCGACTTTGCGACTTGTAAAGAATGTTCGAAGTCATCGTCGGACGTAGACGTACCACTGCCAACCGCCACATCACTGAGAATTGCACACTATTTTAAGCTATTTATAATTATTGTGTCATTTTTAAAGTCTTGTCTCGTTATCTCTATATCCCCAGTTTCAGAGACTTGGAGCTCGGCAACCAAGCATTTCACTGCACACTGTACTGAGTTTAACTGTGTATGTGACAAATGAAACCTTGAATGACTAATTGACTGATTGATTTCACGTCTTCCCACACGCCTCAGTCCATAAAGCCTGTGATTTTGCTGATGGACACGGGGGGGGGGGGGGGAAATGGCCACCGTTCACCCCGCTGGAGTGACGCGGCGAAGGGAGCCGTAGGACTCCTCTGGGGAAGGTCATCGATAAGCTGCCTTTCACTGCCATCGCTTTGAGTTAATTGGTTCCGTTTATCTACATGCCGTTTCTATGAAGGCCTGAAATTAGCTATGCTATGCACAGAGCTATCTGCGTGTATAAAGTTATGAATAAAATTCTCTGTGGCTGCGGTATATACATGTTCACCGCCATCAGAAAAATGATCTTAAAAAACATTGTTATAGTTAAGCAACATTGTTCTAATCAAGTGATCGATAGAAGCAATAAAAATGTATGAAATCTGTTGAGATATGGGACTAGGGTGTTCAAGGTGACTCCTTGGATACTATGAACATATATTGAGGCTGGATGAAAGACTATGGAAGATGCGTGGGTGGGTGCATGCATGGATGGATGGATGAAGGACAAATGGATGGATAGATGGATGGGTGGATGGATGATAGATGGATGGATTGATGAAGGACAAGTGGATGGATGGATAAATATATGGATGAATGATGGATGGATGAAGGACAAAAGATGGATAGATGGATGGATGATAGATGGATGGATTGATGAAGGACAAGTGGATGGATGGATAAATATATGGATGAATGATGGATGGATGAAGGACAAATGGATTAATAGATGGATGGATGATAGATGGATGAATTGATGAAGGACAAGTGGATGGATAGATAGATGGATGGATGCATTTGAGATCTCTGTTATACGGTGATAATGTATAGCTGATGCGAGTCGCCTTGATCATCTAAGCACACGGCATCTTTGGAGCAGATGGGATTTCTCTGGATGAACTGTGTTTATCCGTGGTGCTCTGTCGTTTGGGTTTGCATGCGCAGAAATTGTTCAGAAGCTCATTTCACAAAGCCCACGCACTGTAATGAGCATTACAGCTGTACGTTTCTCTGTGTCTATGCTTAGCTCACAAGCGTGTTTTAATGAAGCGGCATTTCCATACTGTCTTCTTCTAATCTATGTCTCTAAATGTGAGCCTACTGGAGGTTTATTATGAAATGGGGAGAGGTCATTCTGCCCGCTGATTAAATTCAGTTCAAGTTTTGCTGCTAACAGTTCTGCACGCCTCGAAAGCTCGGGCAGACTCACAGAGTCATATGCGACAGGAGAAATAACTTGCCAGTTAAGACTCAATTACGGCTCGTACCAGGTCCAATCAAATGTAATTCTTCAGTCGTTTGAATGCACACCGGCATTCATTATGCATGTGGCTCAAAAACTCCCACAATGCATCGGGGTTCTGCCCCTGTTGGCGTGTGTTTCCGAAAGTTTAATTAACGACGCTGAGATATTCTGGAGATGGGCTCATTTTTGCCGAGCTCTAATGCACAAGTACGGCATGATGTTGTGATGTTCGCCCGCATTTCACGGGCCCGCAAATTAGCTACATCAGCTTCACGAAATGCACCCGCGAGTCACTGACACTGGATGACAGCTGAAGTTGAAGCCTTGAATGGGCAGCACCTGAGTCACCTGAAGAGTTTCGGTTAAAAACCCAGATGCTTAATGACCAGGGATGCTCACCATCCTGTCAACTGCGGCGTGTGCTACTCTAGCTGCAGGAGCTGGAAGTCCAGGAATATGGAATACAAATACAATGCCGTAATGAAATGAAGTCACATTAATTCATAATATGGAAGGATATCGCTATTTAACCGGAACAGGAAATGCTTTGAAATTGTAAGAAAGGCAAGGTTAGCACTTAGCAGTTAGCACATGTTCAGGTTCTAACATGACCAGCAGGCTTCAAAAAAATTTAAAACCCTTCTGCACATCCAAACAAATTATATTTAAAAAAAAAAATCCAAAGGCGGATTTGTATAATGGCAAATTTAATCCTTCTGGTATGAACCCCAGACGACTTCTTACGGGACCAGCAGTCATCCAGATCACATTTAGCATAATGACAGAGGACAAGTTGACAAGAGATTATCTCACCGCAGGGGGGCATGCATGACGGGCAGTAGAAATATAAATAAAAAAAGAAAAAGTTTGTGGAGGGAAAGTGTTTGGCCATATTGAACATAATTTATTTACAGCCTTTAGAGGAAATCATGCAGGTTGCATGATAAAAATATAAAACAGATTGTGCTCACCATAGCTACGATTAAGATAAATTTATACACAAAATACCCATTACCTTTAGTTCAATAGTCCAAGTGTTCTTTAAAATACATTCTAATTGCATTTTGGTAGCGTGTAAAGCACAGGAATTAATTTGAACAAATCCAGAAGGTTCTATAGCAAGTGTCGCTGGTCACGGTGGACCTCTCAATCTCCGGGGAGCAATTAAAGAGCCTGAAGAGATCTCGGCCTGAAAGTGAAACAGCGCAGGTACATCCCGAAACAGCAAGCGAGGAAAATCCCCATCCTGGAGCAAATATGGTCTTTCCCCCAGCTTCCCAGGACAAACTCCACACATCCTCTTACGTAATAAAATACGTCAAAAATAAATAAGCAGAAAAATGAAGCAATTCAATGATACAAGCGCAGAACAAAAGACTGTGTGACGAGTCATGGAGCAGAAGCAGGAACCTCAAAATGAGTTGGTGCTAATAGGACCAGAGCATTCTACAGCGTTAGGTGGAGGGCCTACCTCAGGGCTCTGCGGACAGTAAGACGTGCTGCTTTGCAGAGCAAACTGAATATTAGTCCAAGGAGTCGAAGGCCCTAAGTTTTTGGGTCGAGATGTGCAGGAGATTCCTGCTGCTGAATAATAAGCCCGCACGATCACTTTACACCCTGGCGGACTGTTCACACTGTCTCACGCTTAATGGGCTCGCACAGCGTGACACAGGAGCGGGAAGTCTGTGCCGTGCGCCAGTCTTATGACAATGGGTCATTAAGGTCTCGTTTAAAGTGAGATGTTTTTCTGTCTGCCTGAATTATTACCATACCACCGCTGTGGTCACAACAAAGATCAGACCAGCAAGAACGATAAGATCCAAAGGAGAAGCAATTAGCTTCTCGGCCTGAACAAAAGAAGCACGCTGTCACTTTTGTGCCTAATCAGCCCGGCTGCTGCAACACAGACTGATTTGGCCACAGAGGCGTTCATTATTTTGAGCAATCCTGCCTCTATTTGATGGCAGTATCTTATTGTTATTACTTATTTTATACCTTTTTGCTTTTTAAAGTCCGCTACTGCATTTAAAGAGAGCGAGAGATACTATTTAGCAGTTTTTTTTCTTCTGCAGAATGGACACTTAATTGCTTGTCTCTATTCAGAGCTAATGAGAGTGACCATTCACGAAGCAGGCCGTCCGAACAGAGAAATGCGGCTGAGCCAGGTAAGTCTCACCTCCAGGGGGCTCTGTTCGGTTTTGTCTCTGGCTGGGATGGGGGGGGGGTCTTTCTGCTTTCCGCGGCGCGCCGGCCCGTGTGGGGCACCGCAGAAGCCGAACGGACTCGGAGCGTGACGGAAAATCCCAGAGTTATTCCAGCAGGTGGGCTTTAATTAAGCACCGAGAGTCGGGGCGATGGGGCCGATCCGAGGGGCCCGTTGGATCTGATATCAGGCTCGATATACGCCGGCGGTCCTCTGATTGCTCAGGTATGACGCTTGTCTACCGCGGGCCCCGGGCATGACGAGGCTCAGCGGCTGTGTAATGTCAGCTTAGCGCGCCGCCATCTCCAACTGGGAATAATGTGCGTGTGTTGGGGTGGCACTTCAGTTATGTTACGAACTAAATGAAGCTGAAAGGGAGCCCAAACAAAAAAGCAAGCTAATTAGCTGAGTTTGTTTTAACTGCTGCTGCACATCTATATATATATATATATCTATGCAGTCGTCATTAATTGGAAATACCACAACCCGTCGTTCTTAAAAACGCCTGCACGATCTGGCCATCTCCAGTCTCGAACCCTTGGTTACAGACCCCGTCGCCTCCGCTATCCCCAAAGCTTGGCTGTCGCGTAGAGATTTAATTAAATTTCAAATCAGTGGTAGAAGCTGAATTCCAACCTTCGGAGTGGTGTCTAAGTAACCCCACATTTGAATGGGCTCTATTATACGCTGGGAGATCCGTATCGGCCTTAATTCAGGTCCGACGAGGGGCGGCCTTTATGGATGAAATGGCTTTCGGGTTTCTTTATGATTATCTTCAGCTATTGGCAGGGAGGGGACGGGTGAGCATCGCTGGGGTCACACTGCCGATCCGCCACACAATGGTGGCTGGGGACGTGACTTCCTGACGGCTGCCTCGTCTCCTGGGGCCGTAAGACGCACGGCCACCCCCTCAGCGCGCCCCATTACCGTTCCCCGCACCGCCGTTCCTTAGTCAGAAGCTAACTTGGCTGGCAGGCTAACTCACATTAACGTGGGGCCCCCTGTTGGCTGCAAACAGTCATTACCATAAATCGCAAATAAACACGTTCCTTATTTAGGAGATACTGAAGCAGCAGGTTCCGCTAAACAGCTAGCTAGCTGCGATCTGATTCTAATCATTGGCTATTTATTTACTTTTTGAAGTGGGGGCAGCCAAAGTGACTTTTTAAGTGAGGTCCCAGAAACAACAGCGATCTGCCCTGCATTGGAGTTCGACTACTACAGAGAACATTTGAAATTTGCACAATAAATATGACCTGCATGGCCGTCGTCACCCTTCACGGCAGGTAATTAGGGTGCCTTTGAATAAATGCCCACAGGCTGTGATTATAACCTTTCTGTGTATTTAGGGATCCTTGCATGACCTGGTCTGCGGCGATGGGGGGCCAGCGGAGGGCTGTCACGCGGGGGGGGGCAGCACAGTCAGCCAATCAACATAGGCGTCGAAGACACCCGGAGGCTATCGCTTTGTCCAACGCCAAATGAGGCAGATGCATCATGATCGCATCAGTAAGGCCTGTCTCATCCACAAGGACTCCCTAAAACTACACTAAGATGACTGAATTTTTCTGCGTCTGCTTGCTTTTAAGCAGCATTCTTTCTATTCACTTTCTTAGCACTTCTCCAGGTCAGACTCACAGTTCCTTTAATATTTAAACTTTTACACACCTTGCTTGTTCAGGGAACCCAAAGCAGTAACGATAATCCACCATACCGATATGAGCAGGGCAGTAATCCCTGCAGGAATCTGCGTGGGGTTTCCCCGCCCAAACCCTGAGTCTGGTTGCCGTGGTGACTCCCGGTGACCTGGCCTGCCTCCTCGCCATCGGCCTCCGAAGCAGCTTTCTGCCAAGGATCTGGCAGCCCCAGAGAACTCCGCCAAACACCGATTAGTTACAGCAGCACATCAAAAGCCCCCCCCCCAAGAAAAACACAGTGCCTGGTAATCGTGTCATGTCCAAGCGCGAAGCCACGAGCGAATTTCGGCAGAAGGATGGATGCTTGCAGAACCGGCTGCTGATTGTTGCACACTGTCTGCTGAGTGCAGCTGTATCAGTGTCCAGAAGCTGATGCACGCTAAAGAACGGTAAAACTTATTGAGTGTGGATTGAAAGTATATCATTTCCAGAAATGAGGCCCCGCCCTCAAAGCACCACCGCAGGAATATGGAACCGCTGACCTATAAGCATGCTTATGACCTAAACGCTTTGTCTTGAGAAAAATGTCCAAAAACTACCTCGCCCCCCCCAGTGACAAGCAGTGGAGAAGCAAATATATAGCACACATCAAATATACATATCAAAGGGCCATCGTCCTTAAAATCTGTGACAGATATTTGTTGTTTTTTTTTTTGAGACATGGAAGAAACAGAGGCTAATTCGGCAAATTAAATGTGCTTCACTATTTCCGTCACTCCTGCAGATGAAATAAAACAACCCTGAAAGCTAATTAGTCCATTTTCAGGTCCTCCCTTATAAATAACAAACCCAAACAGGCTCTTTGTGCCCCGTGCTCCACTGGCGACAGTCGCAGGCGGTAATTAAAAAAGTGCCCCCACGTCTTCGGAGCGTAATGTAATCATTTTTCTGGCTACCGGACCACTTCCTGAGGGTCTTCATGCAGTATTGGGAACCACAGCTCATTTCAAAGCCGCTTTCGTCACGTTCCTGATTTCGTCTGACCATGTGACGCCATCTCGTTGCTTTATTTTCTATTTGTTTTAATTAAAACTCCACATCTCACACACCCATTTAGCCATTTCAAGACACTCGCATTTGTAATGATTAGACTCCTCACTGAATAAAATCTCCCTATTTCTGTCGACGGGAAACTGGAGGACATCCCTAATGATTCAGCTGCTAGCCTTTGCACAATAATTAATCGGATTACCAACTCACGCAGGGAATATGCAGCAGATTTCTAGAAATAAAATGGGTTAAATGAAGGGAAAAAAGCGTGATAGTCGTTTTCTGGGTTACGGCTTGTATGGAAACCACCCCAGGACCTTATTTTGAGCACTGGTTAGCCGCCCGCCGCTGTCCGCTAGCTGGATCCCGGTGCCGTTTCCGCTGTTTACGCGTTCGACTCATTATGGCAATGCACCTGCCGGCATCTTCCTGCTTTTCATGAGGAAAATCCATGCCAGTAAAGAGGAGATTATCAGGAGGATACACACACATACACGGACCTCGGAAAGCCACGTCTCTCGTTCCGGTCCAGATCTGGGCTGAAAAGGAGCGGGGCAGATTTTGGGGGACATGGAGTTAACCCGGGGGACCATACCATCTATTGACCCATCCAATCTACTCATACTGCCTGAGTAAATAGAGGCTGTGATCTCCACGGAAACGGTAGCGAACCGGACACCGCGTCGCCGCGTTCCTCGGCATCCGGTTCCGTTGGCCTGTCGCATCACGCGAGTGCCGCTGAGATCCCCTTTGCGTCGTTCTGATCTGCATCCCGTCCCCCCTGGGGAAGCCAATCTTGCCACGCGAGAGGGACAGAAAAACGCAAGAGAAAGGAAGACAAAGAGAGTGGGGGAAAGACAGCATGGTTTCCACGGTGACGATCGGAGAGGTCCCAGGGCTATTTCACTGGCTAATAAGTCCCCCCCAGCTGCAAGAGGCAGCGAGGATAAGACCCTCACGATGGGTTCAAGCTCACTGGGGGGGGGGGGGGTCGCCCTCTGTACCGTGGGCCCGTGTTGTTTAACCCCAATAAACGGCCAATTAAACGGCGGCAAGAAGCTGGCGTGGCGCTCCATGACTGCGGCGTGAAATCGGCAGCCGCTGCGGCGAGGGCTGCTGGACAGTCTGTGTGTGTGATGCAGGCCATGTCTGTCTGCGCAACTGGCCAGAGAGCCTGTGTGTGTGATGCAGGCCATGTCTGTCTGCGCAACTGGCCAGAGAGCCTGTGTGTGTGATGCAGGCCATGTCTGTCTGCGCAACTGGCCAGAGAGCCTGTGTGTGTGATGCAGGTCGTGACTTTCTGCGCTGCCATTCAGAGAGCCAGCGTGTGTGACTCAGGTAGTGACTGTCTGCGCAGCTGGCTGCAGAGTGCAGAGCCGGCCCACACGATGTATAGACACGCATTTCCCCGGCCTTCCTGCGTCAGGCACGCTCTGATTGCGCTGCAGAGGTGTTATCATTTTAACAGCGTCTACGGTGCATTTCACCAGGGTAAAAAGTGAGTCATATACTCTCATCTTACCATGTTTATTGTCTCTTTTTCCGGAACCTTGCGTATCAGTGGTGCAGCAGTGAATAGGGTACACAAGGTTAGTGTGGCCGCAGTGTTAGCAGAAGTTTTTAAATGATCCAGGATCTGGATCTGAGCGGCGCCCTGTTTTAATCACGTTCCTCCAGCCTCCTTTCGCTGGCTGAATGTTAAAACTGAGCAGCTGGATGGTGGCCAGAACAAGGGCCCTGGCTCTTCTCTACGGTTTTGTTTAGGAGATGCTAAAACCCGCCGGCGATGCGGAAAACGCTGCGTCGAGCGTTCGCTTTCGGCCCAGATGGACCCCTTAGCGAGAGCTCCTGGGTATGTTTGTTTGCCGGGATGATGGGAAGGGGGGGGGGGCTGTCTGCCATGGCGGCCTATCGGGGGCAAGGTGGGCGATTCGGTAGCGGCGGTAACAGTGTCGGATACAAACATCAGGAAATAACCCCCCATTCCTTTTCCAGACGTTGTGCTTCTTCCTGGCCCGGGCGGGATTTCTCCATGGTGACGGATTGCGTCTCCGGCGCCGACGAGCAGATGACGAGCGGATGGCGAGCGGATCGTAGACCGCCTCTCAGCGCAGACGGCGCCTCCTGACCAACAAAGCAGCTACAGCGACAAACTCCGTTCTTCTGTCTGAGTCCGTGAGCCGCGTACTCTCTGCCGCAGTGGCCAGAGGGATTTTACGTAAGGTGTCATCAGTCACTCTCCGACATGTCCGGCAGCTCTTTCTGCTGTTTTTATGCGACGTTCGGGATTGTTAGACTTCAGGGGACTCTCCCCTCCAACGTGCAGAGGGGGAGGGGATGCCCAGAGCCCCTCGTCCTCTAATCGTATCACACTGCCTTTCTGTTTTTGGTCAGATCCAAGATGGGGGCATTGACGGTGTGTCAGGCTGAGAGATTCTGGCTCTGACAGGAACAAGGGCTCGTTTTCCTTAACAGCTAAAGCAGGTCGATCGGCACCAGCAGATTCCAATAGAATAAAAGTATCACCTTGTGTAATACCGGGAGACAGTACTGGGCTCCTGACCGTGAAATGGAGGAGGGAGTCACTGAGTTATGCTGAAGATGCCAGTGGGGTCAATTCTGACCCCATCCCACCTGCAGGTCCCTTGCTGCCTCCGGGATCAACCACTTTGCTGCTTGTGGCCCAGCTGCCCCAGCTGGTACCGTGACCTCACGCTGCAGGGCTCAATACTACCCTGGGCAAGCGGGGAGGCAGAATCGGAAAATGGGACACTACACCTAAATGGCTTCGGAGGTGTGTGGGGGCTGTTTCTGTGGTAACGGCATTTACTGGCGCACCGCAGAGGCCGTCAGGAGATGGTAAGGATGAGGGGGGGGAGGTGGTGGTATTCCTCTTTGAGAAGATGAAGGAAGACTCAGTCAGTTTCCCTGTGCTGTGGCCGGACCGCAATGAGACTTTCCGGCATGAAGGACTGTTCTGAGTTGGGTGTGAGGTAGATGAGTCCCGCTGGAAGGCAGTTCGGGCTGCGGCCTCCGTGCAGCCAGAACCCATCCGCCCGACCCAATTAGGCACACAGAGCTGGGGAGGGAGAGAGCCTGCTGAGAGGGCTGGAAAAATCTAGAAGGATCCCTAGCGCTCCAGGAACGCTGCCTCCTGGCCTTGAAAGAGGTTCAAGGAGAAGCCACCAAAGCTCTGACCTGGCTGGAAGGATCACTCAGGTACGTGGAAGCTTCTCGAACCTGCAGCCAACGGCCCATTGAGGACTCCTCCCGCATCCGGCGGGATCCTGCAACCTCTCTGTGATGTTCTAGTCCTCTGATATCACATATATTATGTATTCTCCTTTTTATGATGCAAGAAGACTCCTGGAAACGGGAAATCACTCATTAAGCTGTCACTGAGCATAGATCAAGCCCTTAAAAGAGAGCAGGGAAGCGGGCCAGTCGGCAAATACAGGGTGGGGGGCCGGGGAGGGGGGCAGGCATAAAGCGAGAGAGGGGAAGAGGAGTGGAACTGGGGAACATCGCATTCCCGAGCTCTGCTCATAAAACATGAAGCTGAAATTAAAGAAGCATTTCAGAGGACAGATTCTCAGATTACCCACAATTCCCACACTTCATTCGGCGAATAATTAGAAGTGGGATTCCACGCAGGGTGGCAGGGAGGAAGTGAGAGACTCCTGCCCGACGCGGCTGCCTCTCCCAGATTATCCCCACCCCATGTGCTCATTTCATCTTTATCTCTGCTATCCGGCAGCTTTAGAAGCAGCTTTCGGCTTTAAACGCCACTTTAATTAAGTTTTCTTTCTCTTTCTCTGGTCGCGAGGCTGCTGTCGGCCCGTTTGCGTCGGGCCCGTCTGGACGGTGCGCCTCTGAGGCGTGTCGCCGCCATCTCCCGGGAGACGGGCTGCCCGGCTTTCATCCACGGAAAAAAGGGGGGGGGGGGGGGGCCCCGG
>JAODLC010000105.1:773538-800343 GCA_026781145.1 Hippopotamyrus pictus
AGGTAAATTCTGAGTGACAGGGACCCTAAATAATTTGGAACATAATTTTGATTGGTCTGGGTTGAGGGCCTATTATGATATAGTTTCAATGGGCCCAAAATATCAGGAGTGGGGTCATCTCCAACCTCCAGGGTTGTGAGTTCAATTCCCGGCTCTGGCTGTGTGTGTGTGTGTGTGTATGTGTGTGTGTGTGTGTGTGTGTGTGTGCATGTTCTCATGATCTCCATGTTCTTTCAGGTTCTCCAGACGCTTGTGAGAGTCCAGGGTGTCCCTCCCGCTCTGCTCCAGACTGGCTGTCACCCCCCGAATGGAATAAACGTAGGGAAGATGGCCAGATGATCTGTAAAGCCACACAGCTATCCCCGCTCGCATGGTGCGCCCCGGAATCAGCAGCCGCGGTCACCTCTGGTTTCGTGCCCACCCCCCACTAGCCGTGGCCGTCTCTCTTTTAATTATAGAGAGCGATTTCCTCTTTATTTACTGCCTCGCGGGCGCAGATGGCTTTGCTGTGCCGCGTACGGTTACACCGACTGATTGATTTGCCACGCGTTTAGCTGACGCAGGCTCGGAGGTGCACCGGCCATTTCATTAATCCCGTCTGCCGGGGCGAGGCCCCCGGAGGTGCGGGCCTCCTCTCGAACGCCTGCCGTCTCCCCGCGCCTTTTGTGCGCGGCAGTGAAAATCGTCTTAATCAGACGACGAGGCTTTACCGCCATGACACCTGTCGGCAACATTGTGAATGAGGTGAATTGTTTTGGCTCAAATACCGTGCCGGATTCTCCATGCGACGGCGACGAACAAAAAAAGGATGACACAATATCACAGACTTTATTATTCCTGCTACTGATCCCGCGCCGTTCCTGTTGCCAGCCAGGAAAATAAATATTATGAAGCCTTGATGAAGCGCGGAACCTTAATCGTGTGTTTCAGCTCACTGTCGAGACAGGAAGTGCAATCTCAACACAGCTGGCAGCCCAAGGGAAAACAAGCGCACGGAAATCACAGCCATCAGCCATTTCTGCGTTTCATCATCACTACATTACCCTCATTAATATGCTAAGGGGTCGGCACAGACCCCGGCGCCTCGTTGCTCTTTGCTCCTGTCATGTCGGATAAAGGCCTCCTTAAACAGGTGAAGATCGGATGCCTTTTCAGTGAGGAGCAGGAGGAGCAGGAGGGGATTGTTCCCAGGAGTCTGATATAATAAAAGGTTCATTATATTAACAATGAGAGTGTCATGCCCCGCTCGCCTGATCTTCCCGTGTGCCACGCCCCCTCGCTACCTTGTGTGGAATCCCCGTGTTACCAGTTTGTTTTTAATTAGTCCTGTGTATTTAAGTCTGCGTTAAAATACGTTTCCCCAGTCTGGTCATTAATGTCGAATGATGTCATTTTATGTAGAGTGGTGTGTTTTCCTAATTAAATCCTGTATTCTTTCGGTTCCTTGACTCTTGTTCCTGCTTCCCCGGTCCGTGCCCCGGCGATCACGGCAGAGAGCTGAAAACAGCCAGGTTCTATTGAACTTAGCCAGGAAAACTTAGCCAGTTTAGACAGGTCCTATTGAAGCAGTATCAGAATGTATTCACTAATGAGACTTCTAAGCACTCATGTAAGTCGCTCTGGCTATGAGCGTCTGGCAAACGCAGTAAATGTAAATATGAAACAGCAGGCGACGGTCTCACCCTCAGGCTGACCCCCTCCCATATTTATCATTCATCAATGGAGGACAGGTCGAGTGACACGCTGAAGGTCCCTGGGCTGAAGGTCCCCTTGCTGAAGGTTCCTGGGCTGAAGGTCCCTTTGTTGAAGGTCTCTGGGCTAAAGGTCCCTTTGCTGAAGGTCTCTTGGTTGAAGGTTCCTTTGTTGAAGGTTCCTGGCCTGAAGGTCCCTTTGCTGAAGGTTCCTGGGCTGAAGGTGAGCTGTAGTGTCCTGGGAAAACCCCGCCCTCCATTGCCCAGTTTACCTTTATTAATGGGTTACTAGATTCCTGGCTTTTTAACGGTTTACCTTGATACTGGGGCAGCAGAACTGACCACCTACATCCAGCCTTGAGCAGAACATACAAGATCACGCTGGATTAACGATGGGAGCCGTCTCCATTGTCTTTGGGGGGTAGCTGGGGGGAGCCCTAAGGGGCACAAGATTCATGATTATTTATTTGTCTTTTGTACATCGCTCCGTGGGAAATGTGACTCACGCCATGCAGCTAGTAACACAAAACATGCCACAGAATCCGACAGCACAAAAAAAGCACATAGCCACTCACAGGACATCAAAGCGGACATAAAGGTAGGAGCTGCGGGAGTACGTATTAATGGAATAAATATGAAATAAAAAGAAGAAATGGCTGATACAATAAGAAAAATGGCTGTAGACATATAAAGCTTTGTAGAAAACTGAGAAATCCTTATAGTAACTAAAGCCTGTGAAGAAGAAAAATTCAACCAATAGGAGAATGTAATGAGTGCAAATAGACTAAATATGGGGTGGGCTAAGCCCCCAGCTAGACACTCCTGGACCTCGGTTAAACACCCCGAGCTGTAGATCAGCAGAGCGCCGCCTACTGGGCTCTGCTGGGAAGTTCACTCTGGGATTTTGTTTATTCAGTCTATGACGGCCCAATATATAGTAATCTATTTGTCACGGATAGAAAAAGCTCCCAGTGAAGTTTAAGAGAAAAAGGCAGTGAACGCGTGCAATTAAGCCAGCATCGTTCTGTTACGAAGCAGAATTATTTATTTTTAATGGTTTCATTTGTGGCTAATGATTATCTGGGGGAGAGCGTACGGTCTTTTTCTGCAGCTAAATGCAGATAAAAATGCACGTCAAAGCGCCGGTTAAGAGCAAACATACCGTCCCATAGGACTCATGTGGACAACCGACTGTCACACACACGTCTGTCGGTAAAAAATAAACATCCATACCAACATGGCCTCCTTCTGAATGCAGATACCGGTGGGAATGGAATAAACTGTAATGGATATTCGATCAGACAAGGGCTTTAATATTGCCTTTATTTCATAATTTTATAATGCAACTCATTTTTTATGATATACTGTATAATAAATTTGCTGGTAATGTAGAACCACTGTTTACATCATGGTCCCACCAGCACCAAAGGAAATTCCACATGATTTTTGTATTTGGAGAATAAACATTTTGATTCTGATTCTGATTATAGCATAAACAATGTATAAAAAGTCAGATATAATGCTTTGTCTGACAGTGTTTCACTTAATTATATAGACTTAAGTGAATAATACATTTACCATAATTAATTTATATATACACTGCATAAACAATCATATTTATTTCGAATGTGAGTTTTTGTGTCCCTGTAGACTTATTCTCTAATGAATTTGCAAATAATTAAAAACCAACTCTTTTTAAGATATTGCCTCTGGTTGGGAAATTAAAAGCTGCATAAACAGTTTTATAAACATGGCCTTTAAATTTTACAGAATGTTTAAAAGGCATTGTTTTTATAAATTGAATCTGAGTTACATGTCTGGCCCATGGTCTAGGGGAAAGTTTTTAAGGAGGAGACTTTAGAGCAACTTATGGATGAAGACATAGTGAATGCTAATGCTATCAACTAGCTTCAAGCCTACCCCTAGGTCAAACCCTTGCCCTAGCCTGAAAGTTACTATGAAGGTAGGTTGCTACCCTCTCTCCAAGCCCGGGACTCTGGGCTTGGACCCAGGAGATAATGCTACTATGAGGAACACCTCACCCTGGGTAAGGTTTGAAGGAGATCCCAATTAACAGGAACCAATAGGTGCTCTGGTGACCCACTCCCTGTTTTGGAAGCCCCTTTCGCTGGATATGTGGTCAAGAATTCTTACACCATCCTGGCTCCCGGTGTTCTGCATGGCTGTGTACTCAGCCCACTCCTCTTCTCCCCATTCACCCACGACTGCGTCCCTTCATATGCCTCCCACTGCATACACCATTGTTATAGGACTGGTCAGTGACGACGACATGTCACCCTACAGAGAGCTAGGAGGTTCAGCACCTAGCACTATGGTGTTCTCACAATAACCTCTCCCTCAACACCAGGAAGACCAAAGAGCTCATTGTGAATTACTGGAAAAGTTTTGGCTGCACTTGATGTACATCTCACCATTTTACATATAACTATGCTGTACATAACATTTTTCAGATATCTACATTTACTCATAAATTCTACTAAGTTTATTCATAAATCCTACATATGCTTGTGAATGCTACCTGTATATTCAAATCCCACACACACACACACACATATATTTTTTTCTCTTTCTCATTTGTATGCCACCTTACTGCACCTTACCGTTTACTGCACTTTATTGTGCCATTTGCACCCATTGACTTTAACATACAATTTGCACTTCCTGGTTAGATGCTACGCTGCATAGATTCATCATAGATGAATCTAATCTAATCTAAATATCATTCTTCTTCTTCTGTGTAATTCTTATGAAGTGTGAAATTCTTAATCGCGCTTCTGCATAGTTAATAAGCCACGCCCCTAAATGGAGGGGTATGTCTGTCATTGCGCCACCTGATGTCTGCTTGTGAAATAATGTAAAATAAGAATTACGTATATGGAAGTTCAATTTAAAATAATTTGTATTCTGTAATGAATTGGATTGCACTGTCCCTTTAATCATGGTGAAATTCTTACCGTTTCTATTAATTCTGGATTAAGAACTGCATCAAACTGGGATCATATTTCCGCACCTCCTCTGTCCCTAACACTAACACTAACCGTAACACTAACACTAACCGTAACACTAACACTACCCCAACAGGCAGAGATGGGTAAGCACTGGTACAGCCTTTCTTTTTAAATTTAATTTGTTGGGGTGATTTGAACCTGCAGTTTTAGTTAAATAAGAGCAGGAGCAGCTTGACAGTTAGCCCACTAGCCTCACGGCTTTAGATTCTACACCCCTTTGTGTGTGCATGGAGTGTGCATGCCTAAATTGTGAGAGACTGGATCCCAAACAGAGTGCCCAAGCGCTTCTGCCTTCTCAGCAAAATGCGCTTCTGTGTGACGGCTGCATTAGGCGGTGTAGGAAGTGGTGCATTATGGGAACTGTAAAGTGCCGTGTAGTCACCATGGGGCCGCGTCACGGTTCTATTCAGGGAGCTTAAATAGCTTCCCACTTCAGCAAACTGCAGCGAATTGGGATAAACGCCTCACTCGCTCTGGGGTCATGATGGTAGGTGCCTTCCCGGGATCCGACCCACGCCAGACTGGCTTCAGCACCCAGTGGGGGGGCATCCCTCACTGAGTTAATCATAAAGCCTCTGAGGTTACTGTGAGGCCTGTTCCAGAATGCTCCCCCCACCCAGCATCAAGAAAACATGCACGGGGGTGCACCAGTCACATGATCGTAAAGGCTCTTGGATCTGAGAATGGACCTCGCCCTGCTCACTCTGTTCCAGTACTTTCCTAAAATTATATCAGGTCATGGCTGTCAGCATCAATACAGCTGCCTGTAGGCCTGTAGCCGCCTCTGCTGACAAACCTCAAACCTCAGCTATATGGGCCAAATTAGCAGAATAATTTGTTTATCAACTGTCTGGTGCTCAAGGGGAAAACACTGGCGAAGGTACGTCTCCTGTGAGGTTATCAGCAACGTATTATACAGTTGTTGGGTTTAATAACATCTGACATCTGCTTAAATAATAAACTCCAAAGATGCCAGGATACAAATGTAAACACCACTGCAGACAAGTGTCATGCATTGTTTGTTTATGCAGCATTTGATCATCATCTCCTGTGTCCTGCATGCTCAGTTAGTGTTAATATATTTATATAACATTAATATAATGTTAATATAATACTAATATAACATAATGGCTGCTCCAACAGTGACTGATGAAGCTTAACAATGTGGTCCTACACGGTCTAGATAGGAGGCTGTGAAGATGGTCAAGACTTTGGGTCCCTGTCACTGTCACTGGTAGTGTCACCGGGGTTTAACTGGAGTTTAACGCACATCAAGATATGAGGGTCCAGCATGCTGCAGCAGCATCAGATCACCAGAACATCTGACCGCTAATCGCAGTGTGACCACACAGGACTGCTCCGTCCTAAGGAACATCTGACCGCTAACCGCAGTGTGACCACACGGGACTGCTCCGTCCTCAGGAACATCTGACCGCTAAGTGCAGTGTGACCACACTGGACTATTCTGATTACCAGAACATCTGACCGCTAACCGCAGTGTGACCACACAGGACTGCTCCGTCCTCAGGAACATCTGACCGCTAAGCGCAGTGTGACCACACTGGACTACTCTGATTACCAGAATATCTGACCACTAACTGCAGTGTGACCACACAGGACTGCTCCGTCCTCAGGAACATCTGACCGCTAAGCGCAGTGTGACCACACAGGACTGCTCCGTCCTCAGGAACATCTGACCGCTAACCGCAGTGTGACCACACAGGATGACCTCCTTGAGGCGGACTACATATCTGGGTGACTGATTTGCCTTAGAAGTACATAACAGTGGAGCCCAACGAACACACCCCCCCCCTCCAAGTAATGCACACATTCTGACCAAACAGAAGTGAAATATGATGGGGAAGCTACCCCCCCCCACCCAGTATCATTATCGCCGCCCCGGTGGTCAGCCCTCACAGTACATTAAATCTGGGGGGGGGAGAGGGTTCTTCATTAGCCATGAGTGGGAGGGCTGGCGCATGCCTGCCGAGGAGGCTGTATTCGTCTCCCCCTTCCTCCCTCCGCCCCCTGCTGTCCCCGCTGCCCTCAATGGCCCTCAGCGGAGACGCAGCCCGGTCGTTTGCGCCGGTCGTGCTGAGCGTGAGGCGAGGACCATAAATGGTAACGGGCCGCGAAGCCTGCGCTTAATCAAAGCAAGTATACTGCCGCTGGAAGAGCCAGCAGAGCAGCCCCAGTGCAGCCCCGCGCATGTGCGACCGCATTCGTTACACTTAGCATTAATGCATCCCGAATGCATCGGCACTAAAAACAGGAACGGCACCCTCGAGAGAAGCTCTGATCCAAGCTACTCCGCCGGACATCACAGCCCCACCCCGGCGCATGCGAAAATGCGATGGGAATCGGGGACTCTGGCGGCCGAGATTCCGACCATTTTCCCACCAAGATCTGCCACTGACATGGAGGCAGATTCCCAGTTTCTGAATCGCGGTGTAATCATGCTTTAAATCCCCCGGTTTACAGGCAAGCCAAGCGTCGGCGAGTCAGCAGGAGCCGCTACGGTGGAATGTTCCGGATCTTGTAACTTATATCTGTTCTGAATTTGGGAATATTCAGATTGTCGGTAATAAAAAAAAAAGATATTTCAGGAGAAGCTGAAAGGAGTCTTTATCGGGCTGCGGAATTGCATTTCCAGGCGCTGAGCAGGCCCTGCCTGACCCGTGACTGTCGGCCGGTTTTCATTTAATCCCAAATGGTGCCGTTTAAATCTAGTTATGTGCCCTGGAACTGCAGAATAGCCTCGGAATGTCATCAGTGCGTCAGGGGCAGGATCCCTGAGCACCGGCTGGGAGGAGCGCGAAGGCAGCATTGGCGGGTGGGCGGGTGCGTGTGCAATGCCCTGGGGGGGTGTGATTCGGTTTTGCTTTGGCTGTTTGCCCGCCTGTTCTGCTGCGACTGACGTGCACCGCCTGACCCGAACACACTTTGTTTCTGCCAGAAATTAACCACTTGGTAACAGTGACAGGAGAAGTCACACCAGGTACAAGGCAGGATTATATAGCCAGCGAAGACCCTGCAGCCTGACAGGGGGGCCCTGGGGAAACGCCTCCGATTTCCACTTTTTACCGATTTTCTGGAATTGGGACGCAAAATTTCATCTGATAATTCTATCATCATCTTTACACACACAAGAACTAGATTTCTGGAAGCTTCCGTACGTGGCCCTGGCTCCTTTATTGCCAGCCACCCGATTTCCAGCGGAAATTACAAAACGGGGTCGTTTTTACGGCTGGTTGTTTTTTTTTTGAGATGCTGTCACGTGCCGGTGACGTTTGAGCTGGGCGTAGACATCGCCCTCTTCAGGCAGATTAAGACACTACAGGAAGGGACCCCAGAGATCTGCTGCACAGAAGCGGGGCAATCGGCACAAGAAGCAGACACACAAGGCAGCCTGCTGGCCGCTCCTGATTTTAGGCATCTCCTCTGGCTGCCACTTAGTCATGTTCCCCCATTGAGAGGCTCGGATGTTTTACGGAAGTTGAGAGACTTCCTGTGCTCAAGGGTACAACAGCAGGACACCCCTGGGATTTGGAGCCGCGGGCTTTAAGCTCCTTCCGCCCCCGGGGCCGGCTTAGTTTCTGGCTCAGAATTTAAAGCACCTTGTCCCAGCTGATTGGGAGCTTGTGTAACGTCGGTGTGGAAGGACAGTCTGCAATTTCACGCTCATTACGGGAGGCTGAACCAAATGAAACAATAAAACAAGATAATAATAAAATAATGAGCATATGTCAGAGATTTAAGTGTAATTATATGATACGCATGAAAGATGAAAGTATCCCACGATGCTTGCGAATTAGGAGACTAAATTGTAAGACTGAACTGAAATTGTGCCAGGTGGCACAGTGGCTCAATGGATTATGGGTATTTGCCAGCCTGTAGACATTCTTACCCAGGGTGAGTGATTACAGTAAGCGGTCACTGGAAGCAGGGCATTCCAGGGATATTTCAACACCCACGTGAACAGCCCTGAGACACACAGGTGCTCATCTACATCTAAAGATTTGCAGCGCGGGTGAATTAATGACTGTCAACATTTTCTCTCATTATTAGTCCATCCATCCACCGTCTGACCTGGTCAGGGTCGTGGTGGTCGAGAGGCAGGGGCTGTCCTAGTTATTATGCTGCCGTTACATCTACGCTTTCACGTGTTTAATGCCGACTCTTTGTTTCGCCTCGGAACCCTACTGCCGTTTGAGGGCTGGCTAATTAAAATTTGATTAACGGGAAGCTAGGGGGCGTCGCCTCCATTCAATCAAGGCGAGTTTGCTGAGTCAGAGCGAGGCGATTATGAGGGATGTCTGATTTATTCTGTCACACTGACGCCTGAGTGGCTCCGGATGCAGAGCGGGGGCCCGGAGCTGGTGAAGAAGTGCGCTAGGGCTCCTGGAGCCCGGTGCCAGAGCAGATGAGGGACCAGGGGTCCAGGGGCCCAGAGCCGGAGCAGATGAGGGACCAGGGGTCCAGGGGCCCGGAGCCGGAGCAGATGAGGGACCAGGGGTCCAGGGGCCCGGAGCCGGAGCAGATGAGGGACCAGGGGTCCAGGGGCCCGGAGCTGGAGCAGATGAGGGACCAGGGGGGTCAAGGATCCCAGGGCAGTGGGGCAGCCTGGGATGCGCATTCCTCAGTGGGCTGTGGGCTACAGTCCCATCATCAGTGGAATCCTGCAAAGAGTTTTAAAATTAATTTAGTGAGCAGGTGATCGCAGGAGGGAAGTAGAGCTTAATAACGTGAAGCAGTGCCCTGCGATCCCCATGGCGTCCCGCAATATCCTACAGGCCACGGCGCTGCTCCCCACGGGTCTCCGGGAACGCCGGGAAAGAGGCCGCATCTCGGCGATCCCGTTATTAAACAGCAGCGCGAAATGAAGGACAGCGACCCCCCCCCCACCCCGTCTCCGCAGCACCTGCTGTGGCAGCGGAAAAGCCGTTCCGGAAATGTTAAGACAGTTCGTCAGGAAGCTCAGTCAGCCTCTTCCTCATTCCCATTCTCTGAAGGATCAGCCAAGGACAGCACCATGCAGCTGATTTCTGGAGGAAAAGCATAACCCTATGACTCTGTGCTAGCCTCCATCAACCTCTGTTCCAACAATGCTGCCACTGCTATGAACATACTGTACGCAACTTCCTAAATAGGAAACCTTGAATGGGCACAGATATTCAGAACCTGTTGAATGATTTCCGTATAGGGGACTCTGAAGCTTATAAAATGGCAAGGTCTAACCTGAGGAAATGCATCGGTGGGGGCAAACACAGCTACAAACTGTGAATAGAGGACCACTTTAACAGCCCAGACTCCCATCGCATATGGGAAGGCATAAAATCCATTATAGACTACAAAGGCAACAGCAGCAGCCTCACAAACTGATGAATTGAACCACTTCTTTGCACAGTTAACAACAAAACGAGTCAACAGCCAACCTACCGTCAAGCTAACACTGCACTGAGCACCATCATGTGCACTGGCACTGCAACCACGCGAGATGAGAAGGACCTCATGGCACGTCAACCCCAACAAAGCCGCTGGCCTGGCCGGGGTTCCTGGCCGGGGTTCCTGGACGGGGTTCCTGGGCGGGGTTCCTGGACGGGGGACACAGCTGGTGGCCGTCTTCACCAGCCTGTTCAGCAGGTCACTGTTCCCACCTGCCACAAGACTGAAATCATCATCCCTGTTCCAAGAGAGGCAGCAGTCAGATACCTGAATGACTGGTCCTAACTCACATGAAGAGAAACATCTCACCTTCCCTGGACCAGAACCAGCTGGCTTATAGGGCAAACCTCACTGGCCTTTCACATTGCCCTGTTGCATCTGGAACAGAATGACAGTTACGCACGGACGCTGTTTGTTGACTACAGCTCGTTGACGACAGGACCAAGAGACCAGATCAGTTGATCCAGCACGCTTGGACCCACCTCATCTACAATCTGATTGGTTATCTCTCTGAACCAATCGTTTTTTTTTGTGCTGCCCTCAGAACATTTTCCTGCAAGTAAATATCCCATGACCCATCAAAACCACGAGGAGGATCGCTGGCTCCAAGCTTCTTACACGGGAGGAGTCTCTTCAGAACCCTCTGTAATCGCAAAGCCAGGAACATCTACAGTGATCCAACCCACCCCGGATACAACCTTTTCACACTTCTGGTGTCAGGCAAGCATTACAGAGCCCTGTACTCTCGCATGGCAAGACTGCAGAGCAGCTTCTACCCCGAAGCTGTCACACCGCTAAACACATCGGGCTAGCTCCTTACAGCACCACCACATTGAACTGCACTGCATCCACACTGCACACATCAGGCACTGCACATGCAGAATATGCACGCTTACTGTCCTGGCTCCTAGCCATCATTCAGTCACCCAAGTCGACTGTACAACGATGCTGCTATCACATTCATCTCGGCACCATGATGCTGCTGTACGTCACCCATTATACCCTGCAGTACTGTTGATTATGATCATTATCTTGTGGTAATATCACAACTCTCAACTCCTGCCTCTCTCAGGTACAAAAAATTATGTCATGCAATAATTCACCTGTGATATTCCCCTTAATAATAATTGTATACTGTGTATTTGTATTTCCACATTGCTATATGCTATTTATTTTTTTCTCTTAACTTTTTCTGATAGCTTTTATAGTATTTGTTGAGGCTTCTACAGGGTGATCCAAATGTCATCTCATTGTACTTGTACAGTGATAATAAAGATATCTTGTATCTTAAGGGGCCAGTGGGGGGTAATAACAGGAGGTCAGTATCCATAGAGCTGGAAGGCATGTTTGCCAGAGCTGGCTGACTAGTGACATCACAAGCCAGTGTTGCCATGGTGGCTTACCCCGCGGGGCTTATGGGAATGATTCCCAAGATCGGCCAAAATGTGAGAGAGCCCAGAGGATTGTGAAGCACCTGCGGGCTTAAATCTGCTTTAGGAGGAGCTGAGGATAATCCTCTGAGTGTTCTATGTGTGTGTGTGTGTGTGTGTCTGTGTCCGTGTGTGTGTTTGTGTGTGTGTGTGTGTGTGTGTCTGTGTCCGTGTGTGTGTGTGTCTATGTGTGTGTGTATCTGTGTATGTGTCTGTGTGTGTGTGTGTGTGTGTGTGTGTCTGTGTATGTGTGTGTGTATGTGTATGTGTCTGTGTCTGTGTGTGTGTGTGTCTGTGTATGTGTGTGTGTGTGTGTCTGTGTCCGTGTGTGTGTGTGTGTGTGAGTGGGTACCTCACCTTATGGGGACACAATGTCCCCACAACGTGATGAATACCCGTTGATTTTCCTTTATGGGACCATTAAAACTCAATTTTAAAAAAATCTGTGACTGCAATGAAAAAAATAAAAATGCAAAAACTCTTGTGAATTGGTTATGGTTAGTGCTGGGTAGGGGTTAAGCTTGTCATAGTTAGCGCTAGCATTTCTCCCATGGAAATGAATGAGTGGTCCCCATAAAGATATGTTTACCCGATGTGTGTGTGTGTGTCCAGGCCCGTGCTGACTGTCACACATTCTATCTGTGCTGCTTTCTTACTCTTCAGAAACACCCCAGGCCTCAAGCAGGACTCCATTAACCAGCACTGTATCCCTTTGGGGGGGGCGCATGTGGCCAAATTGGCCCCCGTCTCAGCAGCTACACGAAACCAAAAAACAAGCGGCCTTTGATCTTCTGCGCTGGAGAGGCGAGAGCTATATTTACTGGGCCCAGTGGGAGGATAGCGCTTCCGCTAATCCTCCGTGACACGCCATGCCGCCCTCCCCGGAAAATGGCAGCCGTCCTCCGGCCGGCCTCGCGCTCCATGGGGCGGCAGGCTTAACTTCAGAAGGGGCTGGCTGCCTCTTCCTGCAGTCCCCCCCCCCCCAGATGGCCGATTATCGCTGGCCAGTCTCGAGCGCGAGCGCTAATAGACTGTTAGCGATCTCCGGCTGATCCTTCGCCACCTGCTGCACTCCGACTCCTCCCCTTCGGCGTGCTGTCACAGGCTTTTTGAAGAACACGCTTTTCGCATACACGCTCCACCCCCCCCCCCCGGATCGCTCCCCGACGGCATGATCATGCTCCCTTTTCCTTGGGGCATAGTAACAAGCTAATGCGTAAGCCAGGTGCGTGACAGCCCATTCAGCCGCCGCTTCTGCCAATTACGGATCCTTCAGCCTGGACTGGGGGGGTCACCGCAGGTGCTGGGGTTTACGGCACCACACACTCAGGGGTGGTGGGTTCAAGGGGAAGCGCCGACGCCACGGTGGGTAGCAATGGGGTCGTGTTTGATACAGAGCACTCTAATGTTTGCTGTATGCTCTGAAATACATTCCGGGGTTAGAATGGGTTAGATGCTTCTTACTAATTAGCTAGCTATATAAGTCTTTGGTTTTTTTTAATGGTGTAAAATAAAATATCTTTGTCAAAGCCCATCAACATACTTATAAAACGTCTCTACACTGACTTCTTAAGAAAACTGTCCAACAAATCACTCCCCCCCGGCCCAGACATTAGCTTTTATGTGCAAAGACCAACTGGTGAAAAAGCACATGGGTAGTAAACTCAACGCCATTGTTGCTGTCAGCTCATTTTCAAGTAAATCGCTTCTGCGGCATTGAAAGTCGCCATAAATTCACTGATTAATTGATACTCGTCTGACAGCCGTAAAAGTAAACGAATGCTGTTCGACGGATTAGGTAGCTAATAACTTATTTGTGGGTGTTTGCGGTGGTGGCTGCATTTTTGGTAGTTTCAGAGATAAGATTTCAACAGCCCCCTGGGAGTTTTTGTGTATCTGGGGAGGGTATACTTTTTGTCCAGTAGCATTACAGAATTATATAAATCCTGGCGCAATATCCAACCCCCACCCAAAAAAAACAAACACACAAATAAATAATAACAAGAAAGTACAGAATACAGTATAGATGGTACAAGACAGTGGGAGAGATGCATAATCCACAGCGTGTCTGTGTGTCTTTGCTTCTGACGGGTAACTCAAAGTGATCATGCATGCAGCTATGCACATAACACAGCATGTCTGAATACTTTGTGGTTCCTTTAAGAGCACCGTGATTCTAACTCAGAAGGTAGTTATCGAGCAGAGATTGATCATCGTGATCCATAAAGGCACAGCCCTTGATTTTTGCAGGCATGAACCTCATACAGTATATAGCAGGTGAGAATCACAAATACGAAGTGTCCAGCAGATGTAGACTCCGTCCTGAGATTTGTACCAACACGCGTCTATGACATTACACCTAGAAAACTTGCATTTCCCTACAAGTTTACCATAATTTATTCCTTTTTTATGCACGGCAGCCTGGGAGACGCTAAGAATTAGCATTTGTTTGCCTCGGCTAGCGGAAATTAGCATGCATATGTTGCGGAAGCGGAGCCGCAAATGAAGTGGAGCGGCGCATAACCAGCGCTCGATCCTCGCCTTTGTGTCGCCTTTAAGTAGCTGAGGAATGGGAATGATGCCTCGATAACTGACTTCAATGTCTCTTTGAAGTTCAATCTGTGGCTCTTTGTGTCCGTGTAGCTTAATACGGGTGGCTGCTGTAAGAGACCGGGCGGCACAGACAGCGCCTGCCGGGGGATTCTGGGATTTCCTCAGGCTTCCTCCGGATCCAGCCGTCGGCCGACTGGAGTTCACTATAGTGTGCGTGTGAGTGTCCAACAACAGATACCGCAACCTGAGACACAAGGTTAGATCACGTGATAAAGGCGGCTTTGGTGATGCCTCACCTTCACACACACAATTCAGTTAACTGCAAGCAAAAGTAATAAGTACCACAAAACCACCAGGACCATCTGATAAACAACAACATCAGCAAAATAAACACTATAAATATGTTACTATTCCAATCACTATGAGTAAATACTGAAGACTTACCAACTGATGCATGGTTACTGTCCCTCACAACACCAAAATAATTATATATGCTGTAGGTAAATCAAAGCAAGAATGGAAACTATTTATGAGTGTCAGTTTAATTAGCGATATCGCTACGACTGAGCATATCAATAAACGTTTCCAGGTAAACACCTCTGTCTCCCCATAGACTACTGTCAGATGCAAACCTGCCCCTCTTTATGTCAATCAAAAAATCGTGATGTCTAATTGGCTGATCCCGGGTGCGGGGCCTGGGCCAAAAGCTATGACTTGAATTAATAAAATGCCTTGACCTTTGGAGTGGAAGAAATCGACTGGCTGCTGATGAAATGATGAGCGAAAGCTGGTGTTATAGATATTAATTGCCCCCCCCTGTCATTGCTGTATACTTTGTACACCCCCCCCCCCAACCACTTCAACCGGTGTTAAAGATCAGTCACCTTTGGACGGTCAGAACCCCATGCTGTGGTGGGCGAGGCGGCCGTGGCGGGGCTCCACGTTCATCATCCATCACGGCAACCCCCCCCGAAGACGTGTCGCCGCCCGGCGTCTCTCAATCTCCCGGCGAAAGTGGCCGGCGAGCGCGGCGTCCCGCTCGGGGGGTGCCATAATTCGTCAGAATTCCGCAGGGCCGGCAGAAAGGAGCGGCGGGGTGAGATGGCCCCCGGGGTGATTCATACCCCCGGGGCTCACAGCGTGCAGCCAGGGCACAAGCAGCCGGCAGGCCCCCCCCTACCGGAGCAGGCGCTCTGCAGTAAATTAGAAGGACACTCCAGGTACATTATTCACTATTAGAATGAATGAGTTCAATTTGCAAGTTGGTGTTAAAACACATTTTATTGTTACAGGTCTTCGGCGCCGATTGTTGATCCTCCTCTTTTACTTAGTGAAGTGAATTGGAACATTTACTGCAAAGAGACAATTGTCGACCTGTGCCCCCCCCCACAGGGTGATATTAACACCCCCCCCCCCGCCCGACATGTCAGAGACACTACCTGTCACCGCGCCGCATTTTTGCTGCAGATGCAATATTTCTGCGATTCCGCAATCAGGTTTTTCTTCCACAGGAGATGGATGGGGTGGAAGGAGGACTGTTTTATTTCATGAGTGCTTCAGAAGGGGCGTCGGAGCTGATAAATCTCCCCGCGGGGGGGGGGGGGCATTTATCAACTCCGATGCATCTCCGTACACCCGATTCATCTGAAAGTTTTTAACTAGTCCTTCACCAGCTGTCTGCGTTACAGCTGACTGCCTGCTGATGACGCTGTAGGACCTGTGGGGTCACTCTTACAGAATCCTTCTGCTACAGATCCTCCCTTTGCCTTCCCAGCCACTGCACGCCACAATCTATGTGCAGCCATGTGCCTACACCCTCACTAAATAACCTGTGACTGATTTAGGCAGGGAAGCTCATTCCGAAAAGCAATTAAATGCCAGGACACAAAGAAAATGCTAAACCGGATAGGGAAGCGCAACTCAAGTCAGAATTAATTGAAAAATATTTATATCCGATGTATCCACTAATTTATTAAGCTCCCGGAGAAGAGAGCAATTTAGCTGCAGCTGTATAGAATCCAGAGTGAGTCATGTGACCAGACGTTCCGTGATGGAATCTGTGGGAATCCTCTTCCCTCTCAGTGTGATAGTAAACCTTTAGCAGATCCCGCTGAATGGGAAGGTTGTATACATCTGTCCACTTGTAGTTCTATCCACTTTTTACTGTCTTTTCTATATTGGACTTGAAACGGCAGATATGATGCAGCCTGCAGACCTGGAAAGTCAAAGATGTCCTCGTCTCTGTTCTGGAGACTTCATTCCTTCCTGCTCTTGAGACCCTCGGTATTTACAGCTCCGCGGCGGCGTCTAATGATTTTTCTTTTTCCTTCTTGGTCTGGAGCCAACACTAACGCATTGGTGGGATGAAGAAGACCCTGCATACAGCACGTCCTGTATTTTTTCGCACAGAAATGCACAAAACAGAATCTGCCTAACTAAGCAGCAGAACTTCGGAGCAGGACCACGGGGCCGGGTTGGAAGCGGCCGGGTGGCACGGAGCCTGAAAGCTTCTAAGGGAATATTGCTTTATTGATCCTCATCTATGATGGACTGGCATAGCATTCAGTCTGCACCCTGCCTGGGCCCAGTGCCTTCTGGGGTAGACTCAGGCTGTAATTCAATGAGTGCTTATTGAAAACGGATGGATAGATGGATGGATGGATGGATGACCCTCTAAATCCATCTGGTGTCTGAATTGACATGTTGAAGAAAGCCATCGTACAAATTAGAATTCCACTTAATTAGTATGAATCAATCATTTTGTTGCTTAATTGCTTGGGGGCTATAAACTATTAGGTAACCTAATTGCTTAAATAGCTCATAATTACATATGGGACTTTATTATTTTAAGAGTCAATGAAAGATAAAATTTATTTTATTTTACGGCTTATTGGGTTCACTGCCAACGGACCTTGGAATCTCAGAATCATTACTCAAGGAGGACAGTGATGGTAGGTAGTATTCAGAAGTCTAAAGGAAGCTTTGATTCATTACGAGCTAAAGCTGGTAGAATCTCTAGGGTCCCGAAGATTGACCCTTACCCTAACTAACTGTAGCCCTAAACTCAGTATGAAAGGGCTCTCACCACATCAGAGCCCATTGTCGCACTGGGTCCTGGCCCTTCTGTCTATTAGCACTTTAGCTGTTAGCAGGTTAGCCGCTAATGGTTAGCGTAGACTCGCTACCAAAGAAAATGCTAACTGCTAGTGTGCCGTTTCCAGCCTCCTGAACAGGACACTGGCATTTCATCACTGGCATAATCCAGCAACACCCTAATGGTCTTTCTCACACTGGGCCCTGACCGCCAGTCTGTCCTCAGCTGTTAGCACTTTTACCTAGCGTTCACTCCCTGCTGTGAAAGTGCTAACTGCTAGTGTTCAGGTGCATCATCCAGCATCACTTAGACCTCCCAGCTCTGGCCCTGACATCAATGAGATGCCTAAAGCAGGCTGGGGGCCTGGCGGGGGCCTGAGGGATGCCACGGATACGTGAAGAACGGGTCAGTGTGGTCCAGGCCTCCGTGCCAGAGTGAGATTGGCTAAGGAGGCAGAGCCTGAGGGTTCCTGGATCTGGGAAGTGCAGCAGCCAAGTGACTGAGGCCCAGTTTATCCTGGGAGAGGCGAGTTTCCATCTGGGAAGCAGAACCTACATCCTACAGGTACAAGGGGAGTTATTCTGGGTCAATCCCTCTCTCAGAAGGGCAGCCTTTCGCTTCAAATGTTCCAATACCCCCAGCCCCTGCTGTGTTATACACAGGGAGGTGCAAAACTAGGTCTACAGTTCAGTCGTCAGCATTTCCTGAATACAATCCGTAAAGAATGAAATAGCGGCCACATTAAATTCTTAATGCACATTCCCTGCCATAATGGCGTTTTAGAAAATAGGAAATTAAATGAGAGCGTGAGTTCTGTAAGTGCCAGATCCCAAACATATAATCCTCAAGCAAACCCTGTATACTCACACCAATCTAGCCTAAGTAATGACTGTAATTTATCAGCTGCAATTTGCATTTATAGATATGCGTAATTATGTATGTCATGTGATACAAACCATTATACATTACATTATATTTATTTAACAGACACTTGTCTAAAGCGGCATATGTGTTTTGAGGACGCAAGGTTAGGCAGTAGCAATTCAGGGACCGATTGCTCAGGAGCCCAACAGTGAAATCACTCTGCCAATCCTGGGATTCGAACCAGTGACCTTCCAATCATAAGTACTACATCTTTACTTGTATAGTGTGACTGCAGCGCATATAAGCACCTTTTTATGGGCACTGTGATATAGTGCCGCCCTGCTGGCTGTTTGAAGTAGGGCACTGACCCCTGGGGAGGGAGTAAACGGCATACAGAGACGTTCGTCCGCTCTGCCGTTTTTTGCGTGGCCTTTTGAACGGGATTTTGCAGGCCGGTGTCATGCTCGTCTGTGTGGCGCTGCAGACGGTGACTGTCACAGATAGTGGGGAGAATCACAGAGAGCGTGGCGCCCCTGCAGGGTTGCAGGTCACTCATCACACAGATGGCGCCATCCTGATTACGACGTGATGTTCTGACACGCGCCACCCTCCTCGTTATCACGTTACCGCCGCGCGGCAACTATCTAGTCCCGCCAGCCCAGCCCCCCGGCATAATTACTTTCGGCAGAGTGACGTGGGGGTGACTGATGGCTTCGTTAATTTGTGAATTTAACGGGGACGATCCGGGTAGGGTGATGATATGCGATTTGGGGGAGAAACCAGACCACCAATTTGGTGTCTGGGCCCCTATGGGCTATACTGCTGTTTTAAACAACCCTTTACTTAAAAATCAATAAATTCACAGTGTTTCCACCTTCGGTTTGGAGTCATGAACACCAGATCCTCCTGGACTTCCTCAGCTTTGCCCCTCGCACCACAGAAGATCAGACATGCGGAATCTTTGATTTTTGGGGGTTTTTTTTTATCTTGGAGGACGTGCATGAGCAGTCCTCCAGCTGCCCGGCTCCGGAGCTGTTGCACGTATTGTTCCGGTGTATTCCAGAGAACTTGCCGCATCTGGGATTGGCCCTGCCGATGTTTTATGCATTTTTCTATTGTATCAGTTTAGAAAAAAAAAAAAAGGACAAAAATAAAAGAGGCAGCAGGACTGGCCGAGCCAGAGCGGCTGACAGATAGCGTGCCGTTGTGATGCCAGCGGCATTGCTTTCTCCCTTTTCTGCAGTTTTCTGTGTCCATTGTGTGACTGCACAACGTTGGCCCTGTGTTCCGGCAAAAAAATAAAAAATAAAAAACACAAATGACTCCACACTGACTCAGAGAAATTGGCAAGGCGACTGAGGCACTGAGCACCCGAGTCCCAAATCGGGATTTTCTGGTGTCTTTTACATCAATACAAAGGAAACTAAAAAAAAAATAACATCTTTCATGAAAGCAATCTCCGTACAACCGCAGAGTTCACTTGAGCTTTGAATATCCTTTATTCTGAAACAACGCATCGTTTATGAACAACAGACAATGGATCCTAGTATCACCCCCTCACCACCGTGGCTGAATCATGTCCTCGCTTTTCTGTCAGGCTTCAGCAATGCCTGTGTGGCTTCCAGATCTTCTTAACGCCTTAGCGTGTGCCCCGTGCTGTTTGCGGGGTGGGAGCTCACGTGTGCCGGCCGTCTCCCGCAGCCTTAAAGCCGTGTTTCACAGTGCGAGTGCCTCTCTGCCTGATGGTCCGAAGTAGATATCCAGAGTCAGTAGAAAGCCAGGCATAGATGCCACTCGTGTATTTGCATGCATGCATCCGTCTATCCATCCACCCATCTAGAAGTACAGGGTCATGGGGTTCTGGGGCTTATTCCTGGATGCAATGGGCAAACTAGATGGGAGACCAGTCCACCACAATGGCCAAGCACCCAAGTGCAGTAGAACCTAAAGCTGGTCCTACAGATATTCCCATCTGTGTTGGTGCCAGGAGTGCAAGCCTTGCACAGTGCCCTCACTCAGAACCGCCTCTCTACCCACCACCGCAGTACGCGACGATGCCCAAGTAGGGGCACCGAGGTTGACCGGGGCGTCTATCATGACTGAACGGCGACCAAGAGGGAGATGAGGTTGAGATGGAGGAACACGCTGAGATGAATCCTCGCATTGGCTGGGTCTGCTGCCCGCCATGTGGGCACTCGGTCCTAGGAGAAACACAAATGTGTTTAGACCTGTCGTCCTCTGAAACATTTATGTGAATTGAAGCTCATTTGAATTGTGCCCTGTGCTGCCCCCTGTGGCCTTGACTGACAGAGGCTCTTAGAAAGGAGATGTATGGATAAAGTCGGAAGTATTCAGTCTGAGCTGTTCCCAGGCACAGGCTATCACTTCAGTGACCCCGTGATGGTCTGCACCCTTCATAAATTGCGTTTATCCTCCTTACATAACTTCCAGCGCATTCCCACCCGCTTGAGTCGCTCACCGCGGGATTGGCTCGACGGCGCCCCCTGGAAGCTGTCTCAGTGGCCTGCGTCTGCGGGAATCCTGAATATTCATGTCAGCTGTCAATCTGTGCTCTTGTTTTCCCTTCTTTTTTTAACCCGAGCGAAGAACAAAAACAATGAAATAAAGAATTGGAAGCTACTGTCAAAAAGCATATGCGAGTTCTGACACTTGTTAAAGATGTCCTTCACTAATATGTCAGAGCTGTTTATTCCACTGCTTGACATTTAGCTAATTGGCAGTGACATAATAGGGGCGCGTTTGCGAGTAAGAAAGAAGCGGGAGCCAGAAAAGGGGGCGGGAGAGGGGTGGGGGGGGGGGGTCGTCAACTTGTCTCGCTAACTGTTTCTGACAGCAAATTCCTATAAACCTTCCAAAATGTAAAGATCAAAGTGCAAACGACAAAACCCCAGACAATTTTGCGAATGAACACAGGAGGAAAATCCAGCGCGGCTGCGTTCGCGGCGGCAGGGCGCCGTTCGTCAGCCGTCGAGGAATGTCAGAGTACACATTGTCATATCAAAGATGGATATAAATGAAAATTAACTTAGGTTTCTCTCACTCACCAGAGATCCAGTTTGATTCTCTTTCCCATTGATGTTGACAGCAAAGTCTTTTTCAAGACACACTAAAACACTTAGCGATGATACCACGCGCTTGTAGCTTAGCGTGCTAATACAGAGCATTCCTGCGTATTCAGCAGTATTGGCGATGGTAGCGCGGGCTTGTAGCTTAGCGTGCTAATGCAGGGCATCCCTATGAATCCGTCAGCATTGGTGACAGTAGCAGACGTTTGTAACGCTAATGCAGGGCATCCCTTTGTATAGAGCAGCATTAGCGATGGCAGCACGTGTTTGTACCTTAGCGTGCTAATGCAATGCAGCCCTTCGTATTCAGCAGCATTAGCGACAGTAACACACATTTGTAGCTTAGCATGTTAATGCAGGGCATCCCTATGTGTTCAACAGCATTGGCAATGTTAGCGGACGCCTATAGCTTAGTGTACTAATACAGGGGGGATTCCTGTGGGTGACTGTTTGTCCTTTTTTCTCCATATTTGTCCTTTTCGAGACCTAATAATTCCTGAAATGTCTGGGATAGGGGTTGGTTTCATGTTGACCTTTGCTTTCTATAGTCAGAATGCTTCCTGTGTGCATTTTTGCGTTGCTTTAACCCCCCCCCCCCCCCCCTGCTTTTTTACCCCTGGGGTTCTCTTTTATGCAAAGCGAACATGGTCACTCTAGTACTAAACAACGTTCCCAGATATTTCACCCGCAACGCATGAAAGTTGACCCTCAATGAACCAGGAACTCTTGCTCAAAAGCAAACTTATCATCATGTATACATTCTCTTCTGAGTCACCCAAAGTTAAGTATTTAATTCTTCAAAATTCCATTTGGAAACAAAAGATGACTGACTGAATCAAACCTCTATGAAGACGTGGTTTCATAATGACTTCTAGGCATGTTACTCCCCGAGAAAAATACTATAAAACTGATTCTACATAATTATCGCATGCACTGTAAAATGCTCCAGTTGTGCAGAAATTTTTATTTAACTCACATACTGAAATCTGCCCTCCATGGCATTGCTAGTTCCCCCTGGAATGGTAGCTTGAATGATCACCCCACACAGGGTTTTTGGTGCAAAATGTCCACGAGCTGCCTGAGCGAGGCCCCCTGCTGGCAGGACCCGTGCACAGACGGCGGCCTCCTGTCTAGCTGTGAATGTTCCTGAGCTGTCAATGTTCTCCCAGCAGCCCTGGCTGTCTTTCAATACCGCAAACTGGGGCTGTCATTTTGGGACAGGTTAAGCACGGCAGATGGATAAAAACCACTCAGCTACACAAAACTGAGGCGAAATTAAGCTTTATTTGCCATTTATGCGTGTATTAGTAAAGTTACGGTGGGATGCTTCTTTACACATATCCCATAATGCTCTGCTTCGAGATGCATATGAAATGCATGAGGCAGCTATTCTCATTCTGTCTCTCATTCTGCTGAGACCAGGATACACCTCCTGCCCAGTCTCTTGTACAAACATTGAACTGAAGCACAGTTTTTGGCAGGAAATGGTTTTTCAGCTCCCACTCCCTGTACCACCATTATAGCTTCTTCCTTTTCACTCCTGTCCTCTGCATCTTCTATCCTGCCCCAGGAAAACAGAGTGACCCGTCATTGCCGGGACTCACGCAGTAACGGGTCAAGGCGGTCTGCTGTGGATGGAAGATTCCGCATGATTCTGTCACATCATCCCGACCTCCTGAAAGATCCACGGCAGCATTTTCTAAGCCAGGGTTTCACAATCCAGTCCTCGCGGACCCCCGGACGGTCCATGATTTTGCTCTCTCCCAATTCCCTGGCAACCCAGTCCTCGCGGACCCTCAGACAGTCAAGGAATTGTGAGAGAGCAAAAACGTGGACCGTCTGGGGGACCGCGAGGACTGGGTTGAGAGACACCGCTCTAAGCATTTGGATTTTGAGGGAAAAGGAACCTTGGAATGATGATGCATTAAATGTCGTGAGCTTTTGCATTAAACTGCGATTAAGTCATGCCCATTTGGTGGAATGTGTCTGAGCAACTGAGGAACCAGTAAAAGTTTAATTAGTTATAATTCGTTTTTAAATGAAACAAAGAGGAAATCAGAAGCACAGCTCATAACGTTAATTAATCTTAAGTCATTCATTACATCTTCATTAATTCATGATTATAACTTCCTCTCTCCATACCTACGAATTGTATGTGAATTAAATTGTTTTTCATTGGGTTCTAAGAGCACTGAAAAAAATCCTTCCTTTAAAATGCATTTTCTCATAATTGTTTTTTATTTTGCATTTTTATAGTTGTTTCTTTTTTTATTATTATTTCATGCTGATTTACTTTAGCCTTCATGTAATTTTTTCACCAATGAATTCCTTTACCTTCAAGACCCAGGGCTTTTGGTTTTAATAATGCTGAATGAGCGACATTAAGAGGCGGAACATTCTGTAACTAAGGAGCGAGTCGTAGCTGAGGCCTTGCTTGAAAGCTCTCTCCGGTTGTTATGGGGCACCTTTTGTCTGGTAGCCAATCCGTGAGCAAGACCCTCATGCGTGAGAGAGAAGCATGAGGGCTCCCCAGAGGTGCAAAGCACATCCACCGAGGTCCCAATCAGGAGGTATTTTCTGCTTCGTGACAGAAGAAAAAGGGGTTTCCTCCTGAGAACTGTCCCTCTTTCACCCTCCACTGCCCACCCATTGCTGGGTCATGTTTTCTCTGACAGTGGGGCGGGGAAGTGGCGAGAGAGGAAATCGCATCAGATAACGGAGACAGCCACGGCCGGCCGTTACGAGGCCCTCCAACGGCGAACGGCGGATTGACCATGTGACCGTGACTCCGTCCGATGTTTCAGAAGTGGAACATTTTGCTAACCGACCCCTACCATGAGGGGCCATATCTCAGGATCCTCAGCTGGGTCTCCCCTCTCCTGTAACCTGTGTAACATCCACAGGCGTCAATTATCCAAATTGCCAATTAACCAAAAATTAAGTGTGTTCGTAACACTACTCCAGCACGACTATTTAAGGGAACCTTGCGTGTACTGGAGTGCTCAATCCTGTTCCTGGTGCCCCTCCCTGGCAGAATGTTTTAATTCCAACCCACACTGCTTTTAACCTGCTACATTTACTATTAGCCTATTAAGGATCATATGAGCCTGATTAATGTAGGGTTGGATTGAAAACATTTTGATGGGGGGGCAGGGGACAAGAATATGACTGGGACCCACTGGTGGGCATCAGATGAATGTTTTCCAGACAAACAGGAGATGGCCTTTAACATGCTAACAAAATTTACACTAATTAACCGTAATCAACATAATTAGAAATTGTTTGGGCTTTTTAAGAATTCAATACTATTTTTTATAATAACAATGTATATCAGAATTTCTAAAAGAAACCCGAGAGAAGATGAGTTTCTTGTCTTGAAATTACACAGTACGTCGCATTTGTGTCATTAATTGTGTCTTGTTCATTCAGCTTTATTTTAACTTGGAATTAACTTGACAATGACGGCCAACGTAAAAATACATATGCGGGCGCCTGAAGTCTGAACCCTCTTAACTTCGCTGTCATGTGAAATTGTTTGCGGTGTGACACTGCATAGCCAGCTGCCATAAAATGCAACCATGATTGACAAGAGGTGCAAAAAATTTCAATCCAATAATCAAATGAAGGAATTGGGCCCACAAATAATTATGATTTAAAATGAGGTCTGCACTCTGGTTGGTTCTTGGCAGTAAAAAGATAAATGAAAAGACAAATCAGTCAATTACAGAGATGCATGAAGAATCAGAGCTAATTAAGGGCTCAGCATGATGTGGGGAATCGAGACAGCGCTGCTTTGTCAGCATCCTGCACCTTTCTACTCTCTTCCTACCTTCCTCTTTCTTCCTTCCACTTCCTCCCCTGTCCTTTCTTCCTATCTTCCATTTCCCCACCTCTTCTATCTTCCTTCCACTTCCTCCCCTCTCCTGTCTTCCTATCTTCCACTCCCCCTCTCCTTTCTTCCTTCCACTCCCTCCCCTATCCTTTCTGCATTCCACTACCTCCCCTCTTCTTTCTTCCTACCACTTCCTCCCCTCTTCTTTCTTCCACTCCTTCCCATCTTCTTTCTTCCTCCCATTTCCTCCCATCTCCTTTATTCCTCCTTTCCACTTCATCATTTATCCTTCCCTCCTAAACTCTATCTTCCACCTTCCTACGTTCTTCCCTCACATTCAGCTCCCTTCCTAATTTATCCATCCTCCCCCCCCATCTCAGGCTTAGCATGTGACAGATTTTCCAGAATTGATGTGTCACGTGATCAAACACAACAGTCAGCAGCACCTGCAGTTCATATACCAAGGTGGTTCATGTTTTTGAGGTATGAATGCAGCCATGATCCTAATCATCATCATCATCATCATCATCGGTCCTCTTTATATGACTCTGTAACACTCCAGGCATGATCCAGTGGTTGTGCTTTTTGAAAATTAAAAAATAAATAAATAAATAAATAAATAAATAAAAAATAATAATAATAACAGCCACACAACCTTTGGATTTGAGAAAAACAAACAAAGCTGTCATTAATGAGCTATGGATATAACACCAGAACTTTTGATATCAATGAAGCGAAGTCATTAAAATATGCAACGAATGCATTCCCAGCCCACACACACTGTCATGAACGGTCCGCACCCGGAGCGCAGATAAATGAGCAGGAAGCCAGGATACAGGGAATACGGGTTTAATTGCACGAAAGGCAGGTAAAAGCACACTGACCATACTGTACACTTGACGTTACAATGACCGGACTGGGGAAACGAATGGAAACGCAGACTAAATACACTGGACTAATTAGTAACAACAATTAGAAACAGCCGTAAAACACGAAGAATCCACACAGGGTTAACGAGGGGGCGTGGCACACAGGAGGATCGGACGGAGCTGGGCGTGACAGAACCCCCCCCAAAGGCGCGCACACCGGGAATGCCCGAGGGGAGGCGACACGGGACCTGGAAAAACAAGAGCAAAACAAAATCAATGGGGCACAGGGAACAAGACAGACACACAGAACAGACACAGAGACAGCAACTCAGACAACAACCGACAAACAACGGGGAAAGCAAACAGGCACAGGGGCAACAACACAGGAGACACAGGGGGAACACCAACGGGAGGAACAAAGGGGCCAGGAGTGGACGAAGGAGAAACAGGAGGACGAGGAGCAGACACAGGGGGCACAAAGAGACCGAAAGGCACAGAGGGACCAGGGGGGAACACAGGGGGCACAAAGGCAGGGGGCAAGGAGGCGAAGGGTGGGGGGAAACGGGGAGCCGGAGGGAACCCTGGCAGGCGAGGGGCGGAAGCCGGAGGGACCACAGGCGAGCGCGAGGAGGGAGCAGGAGGGAAGGCCGAAGGAGAGGAGGAGGAAGGCGAAGGGAGCAATGGAGGAGCCAAGGAGGAAGACGAAGGGGACACAGACGAAGGGAGGAGGGAGCAGCAGCCGCGGCAGGCGAAGGCGCAGCCGCCCCCGGCCAAGGCGTAGGCAACGGACGAGTCGGAGGCAGGGGATCCGTAGTCGACCAAAGAGGTGTCGGAGGCTTGACTGTAGCCGGCCGATGAGGCTCCGGACGCTGGACCGTAGGCGACCGCCGAGCCGAAGCCAGGGGGGCCGCA
>JAODLC010000105.1:800443-813462 GCA_026781145.1 Hippopotamyrus pictus
CACAGGCACACCTATGGGCAATTTAGTAATTCCAATTAGCCTCAGCATGTCTTTGGACTGTGGGGGGAAACCGGAGTGCCCGGAGGGAACCTCACAACGACACGGGGAGAACATGCAAACTCCACACATATGTAACCCAGGCGAAGATTTGAACCAGGGTCCCAGAGGTGTGAGGCGACAGTGCTAACCACTGCACCACCATGCCGCCCCCACTGTATTAATATACTTTAATATAAGTCTTTGTTTTAATATAATATAAGTAATTTATTATAATTTTTTTTGGTGGAAAAAAAAGAGTACTGATTATCAGTGTTGGGGAAAGTTACTTTTAAATGTAATATATTACAATACTGAGTTACTCCCCCCAAAAAGTTACTTAGTTACTTTTTATGGAAAGTAATGCGTTATATTACTTTTGAGTTACTTATTTCTTACCTGGCTAAAGCTTTATCTTGTTCAGGCCTTAGACGTGTTTTTTTGACTAAGAAATTCAGCATTCAACAACAGCCTTTATAACCCTCACCTTCATTTTCTTTTAAAAACACATATATAGGATAATAATATAGAATTATATAATATTCTCAGAACTTTCAGAGTTATGCATGCCATTTAAAAAAAATCTCAACATTAATTATTGAAAGTTGAAAATTAATGTGTTTGTTAAGTGTTTATTTTTGTTTTGGTAGGCTATGGCTTACATAAAGTAAATTCACTGTCCAATGAGATAATAAAGAGTGCAATATAGGCTAGATAATTGCCATTGTGAAATAAGTTATATTAGGGCAAAAGACAGATCTTAAACATTTAAAATGTTTAATAACTTTTTAGAGAACAATGAAATTGTACTAGAGAATAAACAACATCCCCAATTAAACATAAATCTTTCAGCTATAATTTGAAAAATTGCTTGACATAGCCTAAACAAATGTATAAGCTGATTCCAATAGACCAAAACTCTTGAGTTTTCTACTGTGTCCTCAAACAAAAATTACTTTTATGCAAAAAAAAAATAATCCAGATCATTTCTGCAATTAAATAAAAAAAAAAAAAACACAACACCATACATTTGTGTGCATGTGCTAGAATATTCTTAATAAGTTCACTGTTTCATCTAGGTTTTATTTTCAAAGTAACGATTATAGCGCAGCAGGAGAAGTCTCTCAAAGCGCTGGTCTGTGAGACGGTTTCTTTTTGGGGTGAGAATGAGACTTCCAATGCTAAACAGCCTCTCAACTGGCGCACTGGAAGGTATTGCTGTGTTAGCTTTTAAGAAGATCTTCAAAATCCTGGGGAAATCATGTAAATTTCCCATATCAGCTGATTTCAGGTATTCACATATCTCCTTGTTTGTCATGTTGATTCTCCTCTTCAGGAAATGCAAAGAAGTCATGGTCATCGTCTCTGCTTTCAGGAGACTGCAGTGGCTCTTTCTGTGGTAGCTCAATGATGAGAGCACGACACTGTGCTGCCAGAGCCATCTTGATGCTGTCTTTTCTTGAATTTTGGCAGGGTTACCGCAGCAAGCAACGCTTCATCACTGTCAAGGATGGTGCTAAACCGTGTCTTGATAGCCTGCAAGAGAATTTTTGAATTTTAGGTTACACAGCTTATAAACTAATAGACATGCATTCATACTAGATTTATTGAAATTATGTCAGGAAAAACGTAAGTAGATTAAAACTTAATAACAAATACATAAACATATTGAGTTGAATGCACTGACACTATTGTATGAGAATTAAACTGAGCTGGATGATGACATCACTGTTTTCTCCAGAGCTGCCTTATATGCCAGATCTCATTTTACAATTGATTAACTACAGTTACTTAACCAAATTAAATAAACACTGAACTGATTTCAACCCTATAACTGTTTACTATTTTCTTCATACCAGAACTGAATTACATTTGTACTACTGAATCATTATTTCCCTCTTATCATTCTAAAGTTCCTTTTAAAATCTATGTTGTATAAAGCGCTATAACTACAATAATGATAATAATAATAATAATTATTATTATTATTATTATTATTATTATTATTATTATTATTATTATTTAACAGACTTACCTGAACTATGAGGTCTGGGAGGTTGGCCATCATATTGGAGAGGCCCTCTTTCAGTGCCAAGATTTTGGCCATCAGGATTTCAAGGGTAGGTTGAAGGGTGCCGTAGAAACAGTCATCTTCACCTTGAAGTATATCCAATGCCATACAGACAGGTTTCAGAACCTTGCAGTATTCTTTTAGGAACTGATATTCTCTCTCTGTAATGCATCTGATGTCCAGGCGAGTGCAAAGTTGATTGAGGTCTACTAATGGGATGTCCGTGACTCTGCTAAGCGCATCATGAAACGAGTTCCACCTTGTAGTTGCAGGGACCAGCAGCTTTCTTTTGCTGAATTCTGCCAGAATCTCTGACGCCACAGTTGATCGACTAACTTTTGACCACAAGGCTGAACACTTTCCAGTTGCACTTCTGTACAAGGCTTTGCAATCTGCCTTCGCCGTCAAAGATTTAACGACGTCATTCGTGCATATAAGGTTAAGGGTGTGGGATGCACAACGGTGATGTGGATGGAGAAAATACCTTTCGTTTGTCTCACTGTCATCCCGTAAGACGTCGTGCAAGTCCGTAAAGATGACCTCGTCTTCATTATTTTCTGCTTCATCATCATTATCATTAGCTTGAAACATTCTGAATGCTTTAACAAAGTCCGCGCCATTGTCCGTGACAGTGGCAGTTATCTTACCGCAAAGAGCAAATGACCTGTGAATTTGCTCTATCTCCGCTGTGATGGCATCATATGTGTGTCTCCCATGAAATCGTCTGCAGGCGATTGCAGCTTTTCGGCGATGCAAACTAGCAGGGTCCATCCAGTGTACAGTAATGCTCAGAAAGCTTTTATTCTGAGCAGTCCATAGATCTGCGGTGGTGGAAACATATTCTAGGTCGGCAAAAGTTTTCTTTAGTTCCGTATATGCACGCCCCTCATCATTTTGCCTGTCACTGAGATTTTGCTGATGATATTACGAAATGCAGGTGCTTCCACAGTGGACATTGGCTGCATCTCCTCAACAATAAAAGCAGCAACCAATTTGTTGAGTTCAGTCAAACTTATTGTTTTACCTGGTGGTGAACTGAAATCAAGCTTCTGTTGTTTAGCTTGAGGCGGGGTGCAGGTATCATTCGGCTCTCTCTCGTGCAACTCTGTTGTGCTGTGCTTTGCATGCATATGTTTTTTTAAATTTGAAGTGGTGTTTTTTGCAGTTGACAAGAATGTTTCACCGACACATAATCTAAACTTAACGACAACCCCCTTCTCCTTTTCTGCGACGAGTTCAAAATAATGAGAATACTTCCACCGCAGAAATGTACAACTGTGGCCTGTCATCTCCCTGACTGTGTTCCCGCTCATGCACTGAGTGTGTGATTCTACGTGACTACGTTCGTTTTAATTAAATATTTTTTAAGCGAATTAATTAAAATCAATTTTTAAAAAAGTAACTCAAATATTAATGTGTAAATTTATAAAGTAATGCGTTATATTCCTCGTTACTTAAGAAAAGTAATATTATTATGTAACGCACGTTACTTGTAACACGTTACCCCCAACACTGCTGATTATATTACCCCTTTTGAGTTTACCCAAAATCATTAGGCTAATAAGAAATTTTCCATTTGCTCAGTTTAATTGCCTCCATCCATCCATCCATCCATCCATTTTCTCCCACTTATCCGAGGTCAGGTCGCAGGGGCAGCAGTCTCAGCAGGGAAACCCAGACTTCCCTCTCCCCGGCCACTTCATTCAGCTCCTCTGGGGGAATCCCGAGGCATTCCCAGGCCAGCCGAGAGACGTAGTCCCTCCAGCGTGTCCTGGGTCTTCCCCGGGGCCTCCTCCCAGTAGGACATGCCCGGTCTGCCAGTCCAGAGGCACTGCCCCCGATGTCCACGCGATGCTGCAGATGCGTGTCAACCAGGACAGCCCCACAGCATCCAGAGACTTGAGGAACTCTGGGCGGATCTCATCCAGCCCCGGGGCCCGGCCACCGAGGAGCTTTTTAACCACCTCAGCGACCTCCACCCCCGAGGTAGGAGAGTCCACACCCAAGTCCCCATACTCTGCTTCCACACTGGAAAGCGTGTCGGTGGGATTGAGGAGGTCTTTGAACTATTCCTTCCACTGACCCAAAACATCCCGGGTTGAGGTCAGCAGCACCCCATCCCCACCATAAACAGTGTTGATGTTGCACCGCTTTCCCGCCTGGAGCCGCTGGATGGTGGACCAGATTCGCCTCAACGCCGTCCGGAAGTCGTTTTCCATGGCCTCGCCAAACTCCTCCCATACCTGAGTTTTTGCCTTAGCGACCGCCGAAGCCGCACCCTGCTTGGCCTGCCGGTACCTGTCAGCTGCCTCTGGAGTCCCACAGGCTAAGTAGGCCTGGTAGGACTCCTTCTTCAGCTTGACGGCATCCCTCACCACTGGTGTCCACCAATGGGTTCAGGGATTGCAGCCACAACAGGCACCGACCTGTTACGCCTCACGGAGTACGGAGTGGAGACAGAAGCGCAGGAAACAGGTAGTCGGGATGAACACGGGGTTTATTAGGCGCAGGACCAGCAGGGACAAGCAAAACACTGGGCAACAGTACAATGACCGGACTGGGGAAACAAACGGAAACGCGGACTAAATACAATGGACTAATGACAACAATTAGAAACAGCTGTAAAACACGGGGAATCCACACAGGGTTAACGAGGGGGCGTGGCACACAGGAGAAGCGGACGATCGGGGCAAGACAGGACCCCCCCCCCCCCAAAGGTGCGCACTCCGGGCGTGCCTAAGGGGAGCAAAGCGACGGACGAGACGAGACCGGGGACACGGGACCTGGAAAACAAGAGCAAAAGAAATCAACGGGGCACAGGGAACAGTACAGACACAGAGACTGTGTCAACTCAGACAACAACCAGCAAACAATGGGGAAAGCAAACAGGCACAGGGGCAACAACACAGGAGACACAGGGGGAACACCAACGGGAGGAACACAGGGGCCAGGAGTGGACAAAGGAGAACCAGGAGGACGAGGAGCAGACACAGGGGGCACAAAGGGACCGAAAGCCACAGAGGGACCATGGGGGAACACAGGGGGCACAAAGGCAGGGGGCAAGGAGGCGAAGGGCGGGGGGAAACGGGGAGCTGGAGGGAACCCTGGCAGGCGAGGGGCGGGAACCGGAAGGACCACAGGCAAGCACGAGGATGGAGCAGGAGGGAAGGCCGAAGGAGAGGAGGAGGAAGGCAAAGGGAGCAACGGAGGAGCCAAGGAGGAAGACGAAGGGGACACAGACGAAGGGGAGGAGGGAGCAGCAGCCGTGGCAGGCGAAGGTGCAGACGCCGCCGGCTAAGGCGTAGGCGACAGACGAGTCGGAGGCAGGGGACCCGCAGTCGACCGATGAGGCGTCAGAGTTGGGACCGTAGCCGGCCGACGAGGCGCCGGAGGCGGGACCGTAGGTGACCGCCGAGCCGAAGCCAGGGGGGCCGCAGGTGACCGCCGAGCCGAAGCCAGGGGGGCCGCAGGCGAGTCAGGGGGCAGGGAGGGCGGGACCCGACCCCAGCGCAGGTGTCCCCTCCCCTTCTGGGAGACTGAGAGGCGGGGACCCCGCCGGGGTCTGTCACACTGGGGTGGAGGAGTCACGGGGGTAACCACGGGGGAAGTCACTGGGGCAATCAGGGCAATCCCCGAGGGGTCCCACTCAAGCTCCCCCTCCAACTCCACTATGGAGGGAGGAGCATCAGAGCACTCGGGGACAGGGGCCTCGGGCGGCACCATCTCAGGCACAGCAAGGGCCATGGGGGCTGCCGCAGGGGCCGCAGGAGTCATGGGGAGCAGAGGGGACTGGGCAGGAGGCACAGGAATGGCCTCGGGCGGCGGGCCAACAAGGGGCACCGCAGGAACTGGAGGCACAGGCGCCTCTGGGGGCGGCGGCGTCTCGGGCGCAGCAGGGACCACGGGGAATGCCGCTGGAGTCACGGGGAGTGCAGGAGTCACGGGGGCGAAGGCAGGAACCTCGGGGGTGTGGCCAGCAGGGGGCGCTGCAGGTGTGGCGGCGTCCTCGGGCGTGCGGCCAGCAGGGAGCCCAGGCACTGGAGTCACGGGGAGCACTGGAACCTTGGGGAGCAGTGGAACCTCGGGGTATGAGCAGGGAGGTGTGCCTCAGGTGCGGGCACGGTATCCCCTGCTGGGGAGGCTGGGAGCCTCTTCAGGGTCTCCTCTGCCCTGGTAACCTGCTGGAGCGGAGATTGGGGGGTGATGGCAGCAAACTCCCGCCGGAGTTGCTCCAGGAGCGGAACTGCCTCTGGGGAGTCACTTATGGCAGGCTCCCCAACAACCCGCCAGTACAGTCCTTGGAGGGTAAAAAACCTCCTAGCCATCTCCAGGCCAGGCTGTGGCTCAGGAGCCACGGGGGGTCCTGCGGGCGCTGCAGCCTCAGGAACCACGGCGGGCGCTGCAGCCTCAGGAACCACGGGGGACGCTGCCCGCTTCCGAAACCGCGGGACCCGCGGGATAGCGTCCTTAATAGACCAGGCCCCTATGAAGGGGCAGGCGGCTGGCAGCTTGGGCTGCGAAGCGGTGGGCAGACGGACTTCGGGCGTCCGCCTACGCGAAGCAGCGGTGACGTCACCCGCGAACACCGCTGGGTTGAGAATTGAGCGGGGATTCTCCCGATGTGCAGCACGGTAAGCAGCGGAAACAGAGACAGCCCCTAGACAGACCTCATGCGCGTCTTTCCGTCTTCTGTTCTTCCGCTTTTTTCTCCGCGCTGTTGTGGACGGAGTCGGCGGCACTACGGGTAGCTCGATGTCTGGCAGTCCACAGTCCAAAGCTACCCGTCTAATCGAGCTCTTGCCAACCCCATCCCGAAGCTGCCGCACGATCGAACGCACCTTCTCAGCCAGAGGCGCGTATCCGGGCAGGGACATGTCTTCCAAGATGTCCCGGCCTCGATGAGCTAGAGCCCAAAACATGGGATCGTCCCTCACTTTGAGCTGCTCTAGCCAATAGATCACCTCGTCTGTCAGGTCGAGGTATTCCTCTTCAAATAGGCGAGGTGATGTCTTCTTTGGGAGTCCGGTCGTTCAGTTACGACTCACGGGGAAGCAGGCGACGGAAGCCGTGAATATGAACAAAACGGGTTTTATTCCTGGGGTAACAGACTCAAAAACAGACGTAACTTAACAATGACCGGACTCGAGAAACGAACGGAAACGCAGACTAAATACACTGGACTAATGGAAACAACTAGAAACAGCCGTAAAACACGAGGAATCCACACAGGGTTAACGAGGGGGCGTGGCACACAGGAGGATCGGACGGAGCTGGGCGTGACACACACACACACAAACACAGACACACACACACAAACATACACACATACATGTGACTTTTGTCTCAGATTTCTGTATAGAAATTAGACGATCCCTCTCTTTGGGTGACACATGTTTAATGTACATGTAAACAAGTGAGGTTATTCTGAGGGACCAATTTATCCAACGATGCTCATTAGGGAGCCAATATAGAGCACCGGCCACAAAACAATATCTTTCCTTCTTTTAATCAAGCTCACAGGCCTCTAATTGGGTCATTCCATGGAAGCCCCCTTTGTTTCAGCATGTGTTCCAGGCGTGATGAGGAGGAGTGATCCTCCTCTTCGGAATGTGCACAATTCCGAATCAGAAAACCACATAATCTCCCCGCCGTGGGGTTCCTCCTTCACATCACATAACCCAGTAAAGCCAGTGCATATTTCCCAGCTCTGCAACGCGCTGCCAAGGTCTCTGCCTTTATAAAGCCTCCGCGCGTCTTATTAAGGTCAGACTGCCATTGTTGACGAGTTCTTGAGAAGGAAAGTCAGTTTCCTTAACACGCTGCAGCCTTGATGGTCTTTAATTCCATCCATCCAGGGCTCTCCAGCTATGAGGTCACAGATCCGGACCTCGGTAATTTTTTTTAAGAGCTAAAAATAATATTTGAAGGTAAATATTCACTGGAATAAGAAATAGGCTAAATAATGTTTCACATAACTAGTTAATTAAAAAAGTAAACAGCCTATTTAGGGGTCAGTGTCAATAAAGTGATTGACGAAAACCACCCTCCCCCCCCCCCCGTGGTACCAAGCCTCACTATTTTTCAAACCCTGAGTATGTCCCTGCATCCATTGTGTCTGACTTTCAGTGCTGGCAGTCTGCTTGTCCTCAGTACTGATTTGTTTATTCCTTAAATTAGTTATATGTCAGTAATTTGGCCTGTGCTCCTGGCCGCTCCTCAGGTTCCTGGAGATGCTGACTTTCCTGCACTTCTTCAAAGTCCCGCCCGCTGTTTGCTGCGAGAGAAAAAAAAAAATCACTCGTCCAATTTCTGTGGCATCTAAAAGTCTCCCGTCAAACTGATCTGAACCCACACCCCCCAGGCCTTATCTTGACTCTGCGAGACAAGTTTTCATTCTGACGTCGTGATTACCCACAGACTCAGCTTGCCAGGGGGTGCACTGTCACACGTCAGGACAGGTGTAATGTAAATCCAGTATAAATCATATTTCGCCACTTCCCTGATGAATTTATTTAAGTGACATTACTATTTTTAACCATTAAAACACTGGTATATTTTACTGGTGCAGTTCAAACTGAATACCTTACATTTTCGATAGCTCCATTAACCCTAACGCTAACCCTAACCTAGCAACCCCTTATACAAACTAGATGCGGGTTGATCCACCAGACAGCTAGCAGATAATTAGCCTTACAGCCTAATAAAGAACAGAAATTAGTGTGCACTGACGAACGTCTCACAGATCCTAGCTCATAATCCAACAGGAGACTATTTCTTAGTGTAATATATAATATGCTGTGTTTTAAAAACGGGCACATAAACAAACTGTTTTTTCGTTATTGTTCATGGAGCATTTTTGTATCTCATAGTCGCAGGATAAGGACAAACAGGTTAATTTAGCACACTTGAGACGCATCTGAGCACAGAGAGTGCGCACAGTAATGCGACAGCAAGCCAAACTGGCTTAATGAGAGTCATCCGTCCCCTTTGAACAGATTGGTCCCCCTTTACTTTATTCCGTCTCGTTTATTTTTTTATCCCGATGATAAAATCCCTGTTAGCATTAACAGTGAGAGCTCCAATTCAGTCGGACCGACTTCAGCAGTATTATTCGTGATAACAAGCTACATCCAAATCATCTGCCATCATTAACCTCGTTAGGGCAGCTGGAGTATAGCCGGCCACTTAACGTGTTATGCCAGCCAGAGGAAAGTGCCACTCCCCCTCCTCATTTGCTCCCATGAATCATCAGTATTATGAGGCAAGATTAACCGCTTCCCTCCTTTTTACCGCGTTAACGAAATGCGGAAGTCCTGACCCCGTAAATCTACCGTCTATTAACATTCATATACACTTATTCCTCTGTTCTGCTTCAGGTTTCATTAATACAGGGCCCTCCCATGCTGATATAATGACCCTCGGAAGTTACTGCAATCGAAGAACATGATTAAGTTTGTGGACCCCAATTCCGCATTTGTAAAAAGAAAAATGACATCAGAGAAGATGACCAGAGGGAGAACTATCTGACTGGGGTCATGTGGAGATAAAATATATATATATATATATATATATATGGAAAGAATTCTGTTTTTTTTTTCCTTTTCTCTGTTTCTCTGAGATAAAGACAAGATCACTGTGATGCAGAGATGAGACTTACTGATATGATTCACGTTTCATAGATATGTCTCACGAGAAATCGTCTTTGGGAGTCTCACAAAAGGCTTGGTTAAATCTAAGAAATAGATCTCCGTGGACTTTCGGAAAAGTGTGACTCCATCTCTGAGTATCTCTGGACTTGTTGGAATACGATTACTTCAGCATCTCCCCTGACCCCCTCCGATCTGTATAGCTTGCTTTTAAATTATTTCTCATTTAATTTAAAAATTATGTCTCGCGAAACTTTCCTATATCTCGGTTTTGAATCTCTTTTATAATGTGTTTACCTCGCTCTCCAATTGCTTTTTTCAGGAGGAATCTCAAACAACAATGAAACTTTATAGAGTTAGAAATGAGATGCTCGGCGTTACCCCCGAGAAATAAAAAATATGGCTTTAAGCAGTGAAATATTTCTGCGGGAGGATGAGGCAGCGAGGGACCTCAGGGTTCGAAGATCAGGCGGAATGCATGTCCCCGTTTCCTTGAACAGAGTCCGCATCCTACCGGCTGAATCACGCCGCTGAAACACACGGCCGCGCGTGTAAAAGCCGCGCGATGAGCTTTGCTGTGGCAGTGTCTCCTAAATTCAATAAATATCCGCGCTGGCGAGGTGTCGCGCGGTAAGGGGCTCCTGCTGCTGAGCGGTGCTGAATCTAGGTCTTAAAGTCGTTCTCCAGTCCACATTTCCAGGCTTCAATTCGGAGGTCAGTGTTAATCATGTAGCATAACCACACTCCTGTTCTGCCCGTTTGATCTGCTCGACATTCACTTAGCCCATTAATCCCACGCCGAGCCGATTATCCATGCCCCTTTGCGGACGCGTTGGTCCTAGTTTGTGTTTAAGTCTGTTCATTGCAGCTATGGGTTGGAGCCAGCAACAGGCACAAATTTCTGTTTTTTCCCCTTCTTTTCCCTACTGTAAAAGACTGCGCTGTTCCCTTGGCCCCTACAAGTTAATGAATTCCCTTTTCAATGTTTTTAAAGCCTTAATTACGTTTCTCTGTAACTGCTGTCTTTGCCTTACTTGGGGCTGTGGGAAGACTTTGTGTATTCTGTTTAATTTTGTTTTGGAAAATGGTGGACTTGTTGAAGTAGGCCTACTTTACAGTACAGGATGGGTCTGGGTCACACAGCACAGAAATCTGGACCAGTGTGAGGAATGTGCCCAGTTTAGGTCATCGTGGTCATGACAAGGTTGTAAATGTTGCGAAGACCCAGGGATCTCTGAGCTCCATGTCAATTTTTATGTTCATTTTCTGAAGAATGCCATCATTTTATTCAGAATTATATGTTCATGTACAGTATGTTTAAAAACAGTGTATTTTCAGAGTGAGGCCGACAGTAAAAATATATCACGTAGATTTAGTCGAGAAATATGCATTTCCTGAAGGAAATTCTGTAGTTTTTACATGCATGACTGTAAATGGTCAACAGACAGAAAGCAGATGACTACAACTCAAGAGGGTCCAAGGAGGACTCAGCGAGTGTAGCCTCTGGAGAATTTCATTTCATCTTTCCACATGACACCAGTTCTCTATGTTTAATGCTCTTATTAATCATTAGGCTGCCTTCTACATCAGCGGGAGTTATATGACCGCTATGACAAGGTACAGATGACAGCAGTACAGCAGCAATGTGTGAAGTAATTAAATGTAAATTAACTTAGCTGTAAAAAATCTTACAGTCAGTGAAACAGGCATAAAATAGCATGTTGTAAGCAGAGGTCAACACCAAGGTAAATTCTGACGTACACTGTGATCTAAATGCAGTTTGTCACCATGGACGTGGTATTTAAAAATGTAGCCTACATAGTTGTTTTTATTTTCACGGACGGGCGATTCTTGCCACGACACATTTGTCCGTGTACGGACAGGATGACGAGCCTTGGTTGTAAGGACACTGCTGGGGCAACCAGTGACCCCAACCACATCATCACACAAGGCCAGGTCCCTGAATGGCACATCTGCATCAGTCAGGCAATGCAGCAGACAGCTATGCGACAGCAGCGCCGTGGAAGCTATCGCCGTCATTTGTGGCAATTAACATGAACGTAGCAAGGCGTGACTTTTGGAGGCTTGATTCCGGTTACAAGGCTTGTAAGTGCCAGTCCTGAATGCGTCCTATAGCAAACAAGGCCGATTATCATCCTTTTAAAAACGCTGTGCTCTTTAGTTACATAGAGGGGAAAAAATATCACACAATCTGTAGATGTTCCACTATTCTTAACAGGTCTATGACCAGCATTTCTCATGAGGAGTGCCAGATTGCGCTAAAACAGCTAAATTAGACCTTAATTAGAATGAATTGAATTAGCTTTCTTGCTGAGGCTGTGTAACCAGTTGAATTAAAAATGCCTCATTAACACATATATTAAGTCACGTGATGGACACAGCGGGCGAAACCGTCTGCTTTTCAGATCTTTTGGCAAATCTGATGGCCAACTCTTGGAGTTTTTGTTCTCATAATTAGCTTTTCGAAAGCATCGTATTGTGACCGCGGCTCACTCGCAATAAAAGCTTTATTACAGGGCTGAGCTGAGTTGATGAGTATTTTAATTGGCAACTGAATTATTTCTTTCTTGCTTTGTAAACAAAGCAATTCCTTGAATAGTAATGGAGCGGAAAATGTCAGAAAAATGTGTGTGGGGGTAAATTTGCTAAATTTCTAATATGATGGTGAAAAAAAATGCAGCATTATTGCAGGGGAGCTGGGCTGACAGACTGTAGGTGGGGAAATCGCTGGTACGTAGCCTGACCAGGTAATGTGGGGCATAGACCGAGTTCAGTGCCTTTTGATGAATTTTAATTTATTAATTTCTTTAATTCAGTGTATATAAAGCCATGTGTAAGTTTTTCTGCCTCTGCTATAAAGAAAGACGTATTTGCTTGAAAAGGAAGGAGAGAAGCTGCCAAAGTCCCCATAAAAAGACCTCGGTAAAATCCACGTAAGAAACCCGTATTTGCTTGAAAAGGAAGGAGAGAAGCTGCCAAAGTCCCCATAAAAAGACCTCGGTAAAATCCACGTAAGAAACCCGTATTTGCTTGAAAAGGAAGGAGAGAAGCTGCCAAAGTCCCCATAAAAAGACCTCGGTAAAATCCACGTAAGAAACACGTATTTGCTTGAAAAGGACAGAGAGAAGCTGCCAAAGTCCCCATAAAAAGGCCATGGTAAAATCCGCGTAAGAAACACGTATTTGCTTGAAAAGGACAGAGAGAAGCTGCCAAAGTCCCCATAAAAAGGCCATGGTAAAATCCGC
>JAODLC010000105.1:813562-823795 GCA_026781145.1 Hippopotamyrus pictus
GAAGGAGAGAAGCTGCCAAAGTCCCCATAAAAAGGCCATGGTAAAATCTGCGTAAGAAACACGTATTTGCTTGAAAAGGAAGGAGAGAAGCTGCCAAAGTCCCCATAAAAAGGCCATGGTAAAATCTGCGTAAGAAACACGTATTTGCTTGAAAAAGAAGGAGAGAAGCTGCCAAAGTCCCCATAAAAAGACCTTGGTAAAATCCATCCGCGTCTTTATTAAAACGTTTTAACAGAGAGCATTTCATTTGCACCAATGGCTGCCGTGACAGTTGTATCGTGCAGGTAATTAATCGCCCGTTCTGCGATTCGGAGAAAAAAATCCGGTGAGGTATCTGCACGTGATCGCAGTCAGGAAGCCACAAAGGTGACACCATAATTTGGAAAAGTGCGAATGGGGGGGGGGGGTTTCATCAGCTAATCAGAGGTAATTAGGGAGACAGCGGCCCCTGTGGTCCCTCATCATCGACCGCTTACCTTTCCTAATTTAACATTATGCTTGTAGCTGTCTGGCTCCATTGTGTGTTTATATATTCAGGAGAAATACAGTGAGTGTGTAAATCTGAAGACAAATACCCACCATTAGCACGGACCATGAATTTTGTGCGTCTTTTTACATCTGTACTGTAGGTCTAGACATAAGTCTTGTCAGACGCCAAAACTACAATAAAAACTAATGTAAACAATTAGCGGAATGATGAGACCGTTAGGTTTCTCAGGTCAAAATCTGGTTGATTTCATAACAACCTCTAGTCTTCCTGGTAAACCATGTCCCTGCCTATTTATAGTCACTCTTGGGAAGTCATTCACAAAAGTTATCCATTACGGATAGAGGGGGGAAGTTCCGGTCCAGAAAGTACCAATCCAGACCAAGGTTTTTTCCTCAACCAACCAGTTAAGTATCCCCTCCATTCATCCAGGTTCAAAATTCCATGTTACCTTCCATGTTTACTGCATGTCGCAGCTGTAATGCCTCATCAGAAGGTGAGGATTTGAACCTGCTTGGGGCGGGGGGGGGTACTGACTTGGCCATGGGATATCCATAGGTCACAGATATCATATCGAATAGAGGTAAGACCTCGACACACAAAGCACATAAGGTACTTTATAATATGATCCGAGCACCATAGATATGAATCCATAAGCGTCTATGACTACCTGCATGATGGGTGAGTCTGCTCTTTGCGGGGTTTACGGCCGAGCACGTCGGCTGACAACTCAACGCACATCCAGCTTTTTCTTAACGTGCGTTAAATGAAGTAGGAGCTAAGCTGAAGAAGAGAATAGTAACAAGCTGGGCACTGCAGAGGCCGCCGGAGAAGCAGGCGCAGCCGTGAGGATCGATTCATTTTGTGACACTGCTGACACTGGATATCCAACAGGTAGGCTTTCAGACAAAGTTACGTAATGGCCTGAGCTGTAAACAATAGATAGATAGATAGATAGATAGATAGATAGATAGAGTAGGTAAGTAGATGTATATATATATAAGTAGATAGATAAGTAGATAGATATATAAGTAGATAGATAGATTGGTAAGTAGATAGATAAGTGGGTAAGTAGGTAAGTAGATAGATATATAAGTAGATGGATGGATGAATGGATGAAAGAAAGTAAGCTTCTCCCAAAATAATTGGGTATTAATTGAACAAATGGGGTCAAAGAGGGCAGCTGCTGGGTTGCACAAGGTCTCCATCTTCCATACACTTGCAGAATCCGGCTGAAGTCCTGCATTACACATTCAGCTGAAGTGTCTCAGATGTCACATCTGTTTTGCCGTTATGGAGATGTTTCTCCCTTCGCACAGCTTAATATTCCAGCTATTCTATCCCAATGTATTGTGGGAAATGTGAAGTTACTATGCCATGACTTCACTGCGCTCATCCTGATAATGTGGATAATTTTTCTGGATGCTGGAGTGGGGGGAGGGGTCACTTAAGGTGCACATTTTATGTGTGTGTGTGTGTGTGTGTGTGAACATGCATCGTGACAGCAAGTCCACCAGTCGAAATTCTTATCTTCACGCCAGATACGCAGACTAACACAATGTGGTCACGCCGTTATTAAATTAGAGAAGGAGCAGAAAAACTCATAACCTTCAGAATGTGTTGCGAGCACTCGTCCCAGAATCAATAATGAACGACTTCTTCAGCCCCGGCTAGAATATTAAATATGTTACCTTCTCTCCATATCTCACTTGTACCATATTATTACCTTCTATCAGCTGTCAGTCGTGCTTCGATAAGGAAACACAAATTGTGATGACTTAGGCCTGGCATGAATGACAATCAAATCATTCTTATTCCATAATTATATATGTGCGTTTTTATCATTAAACAACATATAATGTATCTAATATCTAAATAAATTGTTTATATTTATGTGTGTGTTCACGCATTCATGCCATCTGGACATATATATATAAACATGTCTACATACTCCTTTCTTTAATTTCTGGTATATACAAATAAGGATCGATGCGTTGTTCTTATTTTCTTAAACAAATCTATTCAGTTCATTTTGGCACCAGTGTAACAGAGATGTCAGGCTCTTAGCTTATGAGAAGCCCTCAAACCTAGATACCACGGTCCATTAATGATTAATCGCGTTTTGTTTTCCCCGTTGTGCACCCTTGCAACAGAATTCTTAGGTCAGGTGACCAAAACCTCGATGTGTAAATTTTCACGTTTCAACCTTCATCAAAGACTGCCATCCAACTCCGTGAATATACAATCTTTGGATAATCCCTTTGAAGTCTTAAAGAGATGGGAGCCTGTTTGAAATTACCTTCACTGGCAGAACAAAGCGCAAATATTTTCAAGGGCTGCCCAGTACTGCGCTTCATTTTGTTTTGATTGCAAAGTTCAGCTCTCGATAAGTCCAGCTGGCGCCGCCACCATAATTGCCTCAACAAGTGAAACGCGTGTATAAATTAAATTCGCGGCGGTACGCATTTGCAATCGGACATCAAAAGGAAATATTAAATATTAATTCCAAATAGATATGCAGGACAATGTCTGAATACTAAGCAGACCTGACACAATGATTCACTATTCAAACCAGGGCTCCGTGGTGACAGATGAGCCTTTTTTTAAGAGGGTGAAACATGCATTTTCTCTAATGCGGTAACCAGGTGTCTTATTATGGTCTAGTGGCCGCGCTTTGCTCGGTGACTTTGCCTTTCTTTACCGTGTCCCCTTTTAAGAGCGCGGCGTACCCCCGCTTGGGCTTTAAAAATCTGCGGAAGGCGAGCGATCCCGATAAGCAATCCCATCACGGCCCCTGCAGCGCCGGGCAAACAAATAAAGCGATATTTTGGCGCTCTCCCAGGTGGATCTGCTCTAATCCAAGTATCCTTTTCTGCGAGTCTGATCCCAGTTGAGCGCCTCTGGCGGGGAACGAATGCGGGAAAATGCATCCAGACAACGGAGCGCCCAGCCGTAAAACTGCGCGCTGTGGGTTTCATTCAGAAGCAGTTTATGCAACGCCGCGATTAAATTAATTTTATGCCGTAGTCCAAATATATCAAAGGGAATTTGTTTGGGTGGCGCAAATCGCACGGGTAAAAGTTTTATTTTACATCTTTTACTGCCCATTTACCATCTTTACTTCATACTCGTTTTAAATTGGAAAGGTTTTGGATTTTGAAATGTTTGATATAAGGTTGCATATTGATCTGTTTCTCCGAGGGGGAGCTAAGGGGAACTGGGGGGCAAAATGCAAAGATAACTTAGCCTCCCTGCAGCTCTACACAGAAACGATCACAGCACTAGTAAGAGACAAGCGGGATCCCGATCCAGCGTGTTGCTTTTGTTTTGTCGTACAAAATGCTGTTGGGTGAATCACAACCCTCTTAATGTGTGCCTATTCTCCGGTATTTCGTCTTCGGCGGTCTTATCTCTTCCCGATGTTGTCATCCGAAAGCACTAATGACAACAAAAAACAGGCAGTCAGGCTGGCACTTGAGGCAGGGAAGTAATTAGGAGGGAAAATGTCGACACGGGACGCCACGCACGGTGAGCAGGTGAACGGTCCCTGTCGAACCCCTTCTCCTTTTGTCACGCTCCTCCTTTCCCGGGTTCAAGCAGGAAAGACACTCCAGCTCACTTTGTTTTTCTGCACAGTATGTTTTCCTTGTTGCTCCTTGCATAGATAACGTTTAAGTTATAGGGCGTCGTCATTCTCTGCTACCAGCAGGGGGCACTGCAAGAAGCCATGCTAGACCCAGGAGGATGTCGGAAACAAAATGTCAGCAAGGCTGAACCTCAGTGACCCTGAGTACGGCTGCAGTGGACCCTTGTTGACCCAGACTGGAAGCCTCTAAATTTTCCTGACCATTTCCTCTTGACCTTCTCCAAGGCTTTTGTTCATTTAATGATACTGGTTTGTATTCCTGGCCAATTATGCTCCTTTCCAGAAGCAGCAGTCCATAATGCTAAAGAAGCCATACTGAGTTGAAGTGGGCGATAAGTGAAGTGTGGCAGTTCTGATTATTAAAGAATGAGCTCACACAGCATGCCACCCTTGTCATTTACACTTGAGTGTCTTAAACCCAATTTGGCGCCGGCTGCTGACACACCAGGCGGAGAGCATGCCATACACACGAGGGAAACTCTCCTTGTTTCCTGGTCCTCCTAAGGCTAAGGCAGGGGGTGTCGAGCTTAATTTGGGGCCCCATGGCCCTTTAGGCTTCCCACAGCTAGCAAACCATCCCCCAGAGGGCCGGGGGGAGGGTTAGTCGGAGACGTGAGGGGAAGTTCGATATCATCTGCGTGCTTCGATGACGGGGAACAAAAGAGGCAGGAGAGCGACTTCCAGCCGGCCGATGGGGGCCTGTTATCTGTAAACACCTCTGACAGCCGACCGTCGCTCAGAAGCCGTCACTCAAAAGCCGCCGCATTCGCGACTCCCTCAGCTCCTCCATTATTAAAATGAGGAAATCAGGAATCACAGCGTGCGGCATGAAACAATTCCGTCCCGCCACAGCCGCCTGCGTCTCTCCACCAAAATCAAAGTGCGGCCAGGTGTGACACGGGCGGCGCCGTCACGGGGAGACTCCGCTCCCCCCTGGAAATGCGCCGTGTGATCTGCCGCGTTCGGCTCCGCACGTTCGTTAGGTAGGCACCCTTCGTTCGCAGGAAGATTTCCGTGGTGATTAGTTTGGCGTGAACGAACGGGTGACACGCGAAACCGCAACTGAGAGACGTCCATGCAGTCACGTCGAGGACTCGTGAAAAACAAAACGCGCTGCGTTTTGACGAAACTGGCTGCGGTCCATGGTCGGCTGCCTCGTCCTCCTTTTGTTCCTCTGTTTGTTTGTTTCGTCGCCGATGTTTGTGAACGCTGTTGCCGGGCTCGCGTGGGTTCCATCCACAGAGATGAGCTTAAGTTTGACTTTTAATGAGGAGCCAGCATCTTTTCTCTAGCCCCGTTCTCCCCGAGGAGCTCTTCAGGTGGGGGCCTAAGCAGGGAGGCGTGAAATAATTACATAAAACCCGCTCTCTCCCACCGGGCCGTGGATGCACTGGAAGTAGCGTCTGCAGATTAACCCGGACTGAGTTAATCCCTCCGCAGAGGTGAGGTGGTGTACAGGCTGGGGCTGGAGTCTCCCCGCTCGTTACTGCTGTCACGGTGACGGACAGGCACGAGCCACGCATAATCCTGTTTGTCACTGCCTGCTGAAACTCCCCATTGCCAAAGTGCTGTCCCCAACAAGTGTTTTGAAGGCTTAGGTGTATTTAGGAAGCTCTTCCGGCTGTCCGCACAGAGGGGGGTTTTGGAAGGTTTGTTGAGCTTTACCTGTTGTAGTTACCTTCTTAAAAACCCTTCCTGTTTTACGATTCATCCTCACGACGGGCAGAGAAGGAGACTAGGTTTAATTTCATATGTTGTTGGTGGCTGGTTTAAGTCCCAGACAAGGCCTAATTTTCAGACAGGTGTCCAGCTGGAATTTTCCCTGAGAAATATCCAGCCCTGTAAATGGGTAAAGTGATAAACTGCTTCAGAAATCACCATCGGCACAGCCACATAACTATTCTTTAGCATTGGCTAAGCTACACACCTATTTGTTAGCATTAGCTAAGCTACACACCTATTTGTTAGCATTAGCTAAGCTACACACCTATTTGTTAGCATTAGCTAAGCTACACACCTATTTGTTAGCATTAGCTACGCTACACACCTATTTCTTTGCGTCAGCTAAGCTACATAACTATCCCTCTGTGTCAGCTAAGCTATGTAATTATCCCTTTCATCATTTATGTCTCCCTTGACAGGTTAAGAAGCCTTAAGCCCCCCCCGCACACACACAGACACACACACTGAAACGCAGCAGCGTCGTACTGTTACCATGATGGAGTAAGCCAGTAATGTAAGAGCTTTGCAAACAAACAAACGCGAAGGACACAACTATGCCAGCGAGGTGGCAAATTGTCATTCAGAACCCCTCCGTCTGCACTGACACGGGTCTCATGCGACGGGGAGATCTTTTAATGTAGCGAGAACGCACTCGTTCACGCTGCTAATGTATCAAGCGCACCAATTTTCAAACAAAGGGGGAAAGAAGCATGAACCGAATTCATTAAACATTCTATCAAATCGAGCCGTGCGTATGCAAAGCAGCAGCCATACCCGCAGCCCTGACTTCAGCGTCTAGCTTTAAGTGCCCCCAGGACTGCATAGCAGCCATACATAAAACATGGCTTCATACCCCGCGATAAACAGATACCGGCAGCTGCATTCGACGAACGCTAGAGTCACTCGCATTGCATTCTTCCTTCCAGCACGTACATTTAGATTTGTTTGTTTGGCAGACGTTTCCCCCCCCAAAGCAACTTACAGGTCAGCCTGCACAACTAAACAAAGAGCATCAGCACAAAGGCAGCCGATAAGTGCCGTGGGTCTTCTGCAGCGTTGCTATCAGAGACACGGCGATGTTACCCTTTAATATGGGCGAACCAACACAGTAGAAAACATACTGAGCCCATTTAAGAAGCGATTCATTATTGTACGACCAGATTCACAAATAACCTACAAACAGTCAACAACAAGTGCTGAAGATGTATCTGCGTTAAGGTGGGCAAAGGCTGTGGAAGCAGTCGGGACTTTTTACTGAAGTGTAGTAAAAAAACGGATTTTTCAGATTGCTCAGGCCTGAGACTGAGGGGAAGAACATTCCACCCCACGGAGGCCATGGTCAAAACACAGGATATTAAATCCTGATATTTCAGGCCTGGAACTGTCAGACGACCTGATGTGGAGAAAGGTTAGTGACCTTGAAGCGGTGCCGGGTTTGATCTTGCAGGTGTGGTGCTGTCGTTCCCTTGGCAGCCTTGAATGCCAGTATCCTACACTTCATGGATGCGCCAACTTATAGCCACTGGAGAGAGACTAGGAGGGTAGACTCTTTGTGGAGGCTGATATGAAATCCAAAGTATTCTCCAAACTAGCCAGCAGAAAACCCAACCAGGAAGGAGCTGCGATTATGCGGGACGACCTTATCCTGGAGCAGCAGTGTGACTGACAGCTTCATAAAGTACAGGTAGATTCATCAGACACAGTATAATAGACATTTACCAGGTTACTGGCGCTATGCGATGGGAGAAGGTCCTCTCAAGGATGACAATAAGATGATGCTGTCATCAAGTTGTTTAGCATGATATGCACCTTTTGTTCATATACTGATGTCAAAAGATATTAGTGCATTTCGAAAGACGATCACATCAGTATAAACATTTGAACATCAGAACAGTACAATGAGATGCAGCCTCAGCCCCCGCTAGGGGACATTCAACACCACTCAAGTCATTGTACCCAGGACAGACAAAGACAGCTCTGGTGAGTTTTTGTATTCCAACCAGCCGCCACCCGAGCAGATGAGAGACCGGCTGAGTGTCGTGCTAAGGGAGACAGCTGCCTTGGTTTTTCAATATTTCCTTGCACCTATGTAGAGTTTACCCATCGATCCCTGGTGCAGGTGCACACCTGCCTGGAGAGTGAACGTTAGACTTGCTAAGTAAAGGTAAGGTGCCCTTCAATGGCAAGGCTCCACCTTCTCTGCCTGAGGCTACCAGAAGTCTTGGACTCTCCTCATGCTCCAACAAGTATGTCAGTTCTCTGTAACACACTGTAGCATTGTGTGCTTTCTGCATGCGGTCGTTTTTTTATTGCTTAAGTCAGATTCATAATTTCCGTCATATTGCTTTCTGCTTTTTCAACGCCCTTTTGCGCGTTTGGAAATCATACTCCCATAAAACGAGCCACAGCGACTGCTGCTCAGCGCCTGGGGACTCTTGGGTACTCTCGGGGACTCTCGGGGACTCTCGGAGACTCCCGGGGTTTTGCTCACGGTTTTCACAAGCGGTTTTAATTTTTGCGGAAAGCAACTGAGCATCCCGTCAGCTGTGCCAGTGCAAGAGATGCCCTGTTCCGGCAGCTTCCACGGGAGCAGGTAGGGAGACGTAATTCGATCCGGCGCTGAGGGGGAACTAGGCCCGGCTCCCTCGGATGCTATGCGCCATTTAATGAAGTCTTCTCTCTTTATCATGCTTTACTTAGGGGAACCTGATGGTGTTGAAATTGCCATGGTAATGAATCGTTTCGGAAGTGATTCTAGAACCCCCTCCGGTCTTCTTCTGAAGCCATAAAGGGGGGGTGTTTGGGTCGCGGTATCGACTTTCCACTCACCCCCCACCCCCCAACCTCCGTCCCACCTTATTAATGTCATGACATTTATTATTGTGTGCAATCATCTGGGTGTGGAGTCCCCGTCTGTCTCACACTAAAGGGTAAAGCTCATTTTGGGTGAAAGCCAGTTCCCCATAATTTCTTTTTCCTCGGAACCGACTGCGGACGTTTTCACAGAACCAAAGAGGTGGCAGTATCACCAGCCCAGGAATCCTCTACATCTTTTTCAGAATTTTCCCCTTATCGTGATCTGGCATGCGGCGATCCAGCGTGATACCATTCGGCACTTACGCAACGACACTCTCAGCCCTTTTTACTTTTAAAGTGTCCGACTTGGATGTGTATCTCGTGCTGTTTTAAGGATTTTTTTGCCTGCCAATATATATGTGGTTGTATTCTGAAAGATCAGGCCACTTAGAAAGTAATTAACCTGAATTAACTTGGGGTATTTCCAACAGGCTTCCCGAAAAGCTACATCGGACACTTAAACTGCTTTTTATTCTAAAATAAATCTAAATAAATGTCTGAGGCAGGGAGCTGCATCCTTGTTTGAATATTTAAATATTTACCAAGAGCTGTCCAGCACACCGTTAGAGATTGCCAGTGTCCCTATTAATACTTATTCGTTTACCAGATGGTCTTATACAACAAGAGCTGCACAGCCAAGGTAGCGAGGGCCTTTGCATGCTTATTACGGGACGACAGACAGAACGTCGGCTAACGAAGGGGAGATAACGAGTGTGGAATTAACATGGGGTCGAGGCAGCAAGTGGCTTTAACCACAGATGACAAGCGGGAGGGGACTCTGAGTAGAGGTGTTTATGCACCATGCTCACGCTTATGCACCATGCTCGTGTTTATGCGTCATGCTCATGCTTATGCTCCATGCTCACGCTTAATCACCATGCTCACGCTTATGCGCCATGCTCGTGTTTATACATCATGCTCGTGTTTATGCGTCGTGCTCGTGCTTAATCACCATGCTCGTGCTTTATCACCATGCTCACGTTTAATCACCATGCTCATGCTTATGCGCCATGCTCGTACGTTATGCTCGTGTTTATACGCCATGCTCGTGCTTATGCTCCATGCTCACGCTTATGCTCAATGCTCACGCTTATGCGCCATGCTCACGCTTATGCTCCATGCTCGTGCTTATGCGGCAAGGTCACGCTTATGCTCCATGCTCGTGTTCATGCTCCATGCTCACGCTTATGCTCCATGCTCGTGTTTATGCAGCATGGTCATGCTTATGCGCTCTATATATATATATATATATATATATTAGTGCTGTCAAACGATTACAATTTTTAATCAGATTAATCACATGGTGGCTGTGGATTAATTTTGATTAATCACGATTAAATATCATTCATTTTTAATTATATTAATCACATTTCATTTTGCATGAGGAAACAGACTCAAGAAAAAAGGGAATATATATGCACTTAACATGTTTATTGAACATCTTCAACACGAGTCAGATGCATTCCATCTGCCACAGAAGTGCAATATCATGGACCCATATCAAAAAGCAAGATTTTTTGCT
>JAODLC010000105.1:828494-843315 GCA_026781145.1 Hippopotamyrus pictus
CGCCCCCCCCCCCCCCCCCCCCCCAAACCGTGGTTCTGAAGGTCCGCCAAGGAAGCGGCCCCGAGTTCTGTGTCCCCGATGTTGTTAAATAGGTCGTCCTTGTGACACATTCTAGATACAAAGGAAAAGAAGGACGGAGAGCTTCGCCGGAAGGCGAGTGGGCGGCCAGTGGCCTCACTCTGCTCCTTCTGTTATTGCCAGGGCCGCCCAGCAGTCGGGGTGCCTGGGAGAGGTTTGCGGGGCCCAGACTCAGAGCCGGACCACTGAGCAGAGAGGCGGAGCCTAACGGCAGCTAGCGTTAGCATTCGGCTCTGGTACGGACGACACCAGCAGCGCCTAGAGCCGTCGCTCCCTAGGTTTGACCTGCACCCTCTGCACACAGTTGCTTCCTGTACAGGAGCCAACAGAGGATAACGGACAAAGGAGCCCAGTAAAAACATTGTTGCCGATACGAGGTACAGATTCTGGCCGCGGCCTGGTGGAGCACGGACCGCCCCCCTGCTGTCCGGCCAGCAGACAGAGGCAGCTCACACTGATCTGCCTTAGTATAAATGATCTGCAGATCTGCAGCCTCAGTATAAATGATCCTTAGACCAGAGCTCTTCAAACTTGGCCTTCGATTCCAAATCCGGGCCTTGTCTTCCGTTCTCCCAGGTAGTTAATTTGATAGTTACTGACTACCAAAACTTCACACTGGCTGATAGGTAAAGGAAGTCTGGAAAATCAGCACTGCTTGGCCCTTGAGGACCGTGAGTTGTAGAGCACCAACTTGGACAGAGGCAGCTCTCGGCTCTTTCATCATGACGTGAATGGACGTGTCTGACAGCCCTCTTATTTTCCTGGCAGAGTTCTGACAGGATTAGCTAACACTCAGCATCTGAAATGGCTCTTTTGTCAAAAGTGGGGTGAGAATCAAGGTTGAGTAAAACAGACCATGAAAGCTGCTACCTGATAATCACAGCACCCTTCCTACTGCGGATACCTCTTCAGAATAGTCCTGGACACACTCAGCCATGAAGGTCCGATTCGAGGTCGCAGACTTCTCAATGGTATTCCTAGGCTTGCTCATGCTGCCCTGCTGCAGCCTTTGAATCGGACTCCCACTTGTTCCTCCATCATGTTCAGATTCCACCTACTTGGCATTGTACTCCCTCGTGCTTATTGAACCTGACCCCTATGACCCCGCCTCTCACCCTGGCCACACCCCCTTTGCAGATCCAGCCGCTCGGCCCCTTTCAGCCAATCGGCCGGCAGTCATCGTGTGCCAGCCACCAATCGGGATGATCTCTTCACCAAGCCAAGCTCTCAGCGCCTAAACGCTAGCGGTGTGGCCTCCACAGGGCTGCCTATCACACGCTTGAAGCGCCTCCAGTGAATACATCGATTCCCACTGAGTATGAATCTTTTATCTCCCAGATGTGGCCTCAATGTTCCTGTCTGGGATCCAAAGATCACATCTGGAAAGCCGAGATAGAGAGAGCGGCGCTATGTGCTGGTGGGTAATCATCCATATTCGAATGGGGCCCTTCACACCCTGATTGGCCAGGTGGGCTTCCTCCTCAAAGCTCACGCTAAGAAGATCTGCAGCCTCGGCATAATTAACGCTAATCTAACAGCCCTCAAATGTTCTCGTGCATCTTGACGGTAGGTGGCAACATCCCTGACTTTGTTCAGGTGTCAGTGAAGTTTTCTCTGTGTGACATGTACACACACCAAAAATCACGACGCACAGAGACACACATCGGCCCACAAAGAGGTTTGTGAAGATTAATATGAACCGAGAACCCAGCCTACTCATTCACGGGCGGCGTATCTGGCTTCCGGAAGCTTCTCTGTACTGGGGGGGAAGCCTCAGGAACCTCTGACCTCCCTGGGATTCATGCGTCACGACGGGGCAGCAGAAATCTTGACTTAGGTCTTTGAATGGCAAGTAAATCTTACATGCATCTTACACATTTTAATTAGCTACTATCTGGAGGTTTTCACCGGGTTGTTCCTCGTAGGGCGTGGGTTATCCTCTGCGAAGACTTTCTGAAAATTCCACCCTGCTATTTCCATACGAGGGAAACAGTGGGGCATTCTGACACAAAATGAATACATCCAAGAATTGCATTTTAGATCATTCTGCCTTATGCCTGCACTCCATCCATCCATCACTGTAACCACTCAATCCCAACTGGGGCCGCAGGGGGAGGGGATCGGAGCCTATCCCGGGAACAAGGGGCGCAGGCAGGAAGCAACCTTGGGCGGGAGCCAACACACCACAGGGTGCAGACACTCAAACAAGTACAGGGCCAATTTAGACTCGCCAGTCAGCCAACCCTGCACACTTTTGGACCGTGGAAGGAAACCAGAGCCCCCAGCTGAAACCCACATGAAGAGCGTGCAAACTCCTCACAGAAAGAACCCAGGACCAAACCCAGGACCTTCTTGCTAAGAGGCAGCAGCGCTAACCACCACGCCACCATGCCGCCCATGCCTGCACTCGTTTTCTTAATTCATTCATTATATTACTCACCAGTGAATATATTAGTTTTAGATACAACACAATTCTGCGGGCGCTCGTGTATATAGCCCTGTGCCTGTGTAATTGTAAATAGCCCTTGTGTTTTTGTCACGGTTATAGTTGCATTCCCAATCGTGGCGTGTATGTTTGCCCGTGTCTTGTGTGTACTCTGTCCGATCCTCGTGTGTTCCAAGCCTGTATAACTCTCCCACCGTGTGTGCACCTTACAGCCCGGCGTCTGACCACGTTGTGTTTCGGCTGTGCATATTTGGGGATCGGTGCTCATTGGGTGCCTGTTATAGTCCTGTTAAGGACTGGAAATAAAAAGCGTGTTCCCGGAAAGCAAGTCTCCTTGTCCTTCGCTGCTCTCACGATGTCTCGGTCCGTCCAGCGCTAGGATATATTTTATTTCAGCTTATTGGTTTTTATATATATATATTTTTTTTATCCACAAAGTCAGGTGAGTGATAGTAATTAATAATTACTAACCCACAAACCTTGCCTTCATTAAATCAATTAACTCGCCACATCCAGACCCCCCCCCCCCCCACGTCCGTTAATTACTGGAAGTAATAAAGATATTACGTACTGCCCACTCCTGCCTATGTGGTCCCATAGTACAGAGCTCATTTATGACACAACACTGAGCTGTAATTAGCTAATGACTTTTAAAAAAGTAATTTTAATGGTCTGTGTGTTTTGTTTATGCTTAGAGGTGTGGCGCCAAAGCATAGAAAAGCCCCATCTCTTTGGATGCCAGTTCTTAACTGCTAATGTCCTCTTATTGCCACAAGTTATTTCCATCTCACACTGAGCCTTGATATGAATTCCATGTGTTTTACGCTGAACTGGAGGCTACTTTAAAAGGACGACTTGAGAAGTATTATAATGTATATTTAATACGCGTATAAATAAAATATTCGCGTATAAACGCAGGGGTAGCCTTTCCCTGTGGCTGTGCAGCTTCGCTCTTTGATGTCACTGCGGCAGCAGCCGGCTCAGAGCAGACGTGTGCGCGACTTCCCACACGTCAAACTGCCGGCGTCACACGCGTGTTACATGCCAGCCAAGGCCTCACCCGCGGAGCAAAAGTCCGAACGTGGAAGGAGTCGTCCATCTTGGCAATGAAGAAGAGCCAGCTGGAGCTGCGTCGGCGGCGTTACGGAGACGGGCCGCGCCTTTCCGGAATGTTCCCTGCAGAGATTTTTGAGCGCAGAGAGAGGGACAGGCGAGGCAGAGCTGGAGAGACATCGAACGGGGGCCCTGTGTTCCCAGATTTGCATGGTTTGGCAAACGGGCACAGACTAGCCGAAGTGGGATGGTTTTGGATGGGGAGATGCGGGCAGGTGGGACCGAGAGTGGGGCAGCCATTAACAATTTTTACTGGAGGATGAGTGGGGTGGGGCCTTTAATGCTAATGCTAATATAGGGCTTGGTATTTCAGTCTTTTTTTTAAAGGCTTGCTGCCAAATTCAGCTAGAAGAACTCTCCATCTCTTTCGTTAAGAATTCTCCATCTATGTTCGTTCACCAATGTCGGAATCAAAGTTCTTTATTGGCCAAGTATTTTAAACATAAAAAGGAATTTGGTCTTGGTGACTGGGCCCCGTTGTAACACATTACATGCAAGACAAGTTCAAGGCATTTTAGAATTATGTAACTGTGAAATTTTACACGTACTTTTGACGTTATGCTGTCTACCGACGGTCAGAAGCAGCATGGGATGGAATAAAGGATGAATAAATATATATATATATATATATATATATAGTGAATGTAGGTAAACAGGGCGGATGCCAGGGAGAGTGATAGGATCAGGGCTGTGTGAAGTGTCGACTCTGAGCAGTGAACAATTCTGCAGCCTCTCCGGAGATGAGAAATGACTCCTTTCAGAAAGAGAATGAGATTTCGGGGGTGTAGCTTACACAATGTCTCTCTGGTGAAGGAAGACAGCTCCACACTGTCTAGTGTGGAGTGGGGGGGGGGGGTTCTACACCCTTATATATTTATTTATCTGTATGGATCTTTGTCAGCCTTTTGTTTGTGTTTTTCTGTGCCGTTTTCCCTCTAATGAATCCCGCCCTCGGCGCTCCATCCGAGCGTGCCGGCCCAATCACCCAGCAGACTCCTGTCCAGCGGACCGGCGCGGGAGCTGTCTGGCGCCCCCTACATGACGGGCAGATTGCTGACAGATATTTTGGAGATCCTGTGCGGGGCAGCTGCTGGAACAGGGCGCTGGGGAGTCTCAGGCTGGGGTCTGACTGTGGTTGTGAGAACGCAGGCCCCCGTGGAGAACCTCAATCCACCAGTACGGAGAACGGAGCAGGTCAGCTGAACCAGGAAGCCCCTCATTCCTCACTGAGATTTAAGCACCTGGCACAAGTAGCAGAACTTATACATTAGCACCTGACAAATAATCTGGGGGCTAATTACCGTGCATCCAAAACCCCTAATTACATCGTAATGTCATCTTAATTGACAGCTTAATCACCAAAAATGTGTAATTTGGACGTTGCGTGTAAGACCTGATGGGTACAGGGGCACCTCAACTCCAGGTGGCACTGTCTGCTAAACCCTGACCTACACCGTCTCCCTTAAGCACTCTGCACCCTGTGACTCCTGCAGCTTCTTGGAGTGGGTCACTGCGTTCCCACAGAAGCATGTCTGAGCTAACAGACCTTCAGCATGCCTGTCAGCCCCCTGTCGGTTTTGGGAGGACCATTGCTAGGGAGCGCTTGCCGAAACACATCGCCTCTTTCTGCTTCTGAGAGACGTCTTCCATTTGCCCCATTTGAATTATAAACACATGCCTTGCAGCCCAGTTGCCAGTGAGCGTTTCTTTGATACCTCCTCTATGTTCATATCTATCCATTTTCTGTAACCAGTTGTCCTATTCAGGGTTATGGGGGTCTGGAGCCAATCCCAGAGGCACGGGTGCCAGGCAGGGAAGAACACAGGATGGGGAGCCAGCCAATCGCAGGACACACTCACACACCATTCATTCACACCTATAGGCAATTCAGTAACTCTAACCTCAACATGTTTTTGGACTGTGGGGGGGGGGACCGGGGAACCTAGAGGAAACCCCACAACGACAAGCGGAGAACATGCAAACTCCACATACAAGGAACCTGGGCAAAGACTCGAGTTCTGGTCCCAGAGATGTGAGGGAACAGTACTAACCACTACATCACCATGCCACCCACATTCATAGCCCTAATATTAAAATCCATCCTGCTGTGTTTTGCCAAATTCTTTCTGATGTCAGAACTTTACATATTTTATTGATATTGCTCATCCATTTAATGCCACTTCCATTAACATCGAGCGCCAAGAACAACAAGGAAACAAGGAGTGTCATTCGTTTCATCACATCTCCTCTTTAGCTATAAAATAAAATCTTCAGTTAGGTCAGCCGCAAAGAAAGAAGTCAATAGTTTACACGTTCAGCAGCACATGACAGACGTCGATGTGAGGAATCGAGAATATTCCATCTCGGCGCTTATTAATTTCCGTGATTGAAAGCGCGGCACATCGGGGCCCGTGTGACCCCGCCTCGCAGAGCGAGGTGTCGCGGAGTGAACTTCAGCCCATATCATGTGCAGACACGCAGCCCCCCATCACCACAGCTCTGACATCTCCCCCCGAATTTAAAAGGCATGCTGTCACCGACGTACGACAAAAGCCCGTTAAGGACGTCAGAGTTCACGGCTCCTCACCGCTGGCTCGCTGATGTGCCGCTGGGAAATCTGTCTCTCTTCAAAACAAAACTTATCCGGTGCCACGAGCCGTCGGAGTTTAGTGTAATTTATGCCTGTTGTCAGTTTAAGTCCCATATCCCTGTTATGCCACGCGGCAGTACAGAAACACAGTGCTGACTGAATGTTGGGGAGTATAACTGTCCAAGGCTGGGACGAAATCATGTGACAGGCCTGCTCGACCTTCTGTGCCGAACCACAAATAAACTAAAGCAAGCTCCTGCTCTCAGCCCCAGATAACTAAACCAGATCTAGTTGCCCAATTCCTTCCCCCAACCCGATACCATTTTGTCTCCCTGGGTCGTCCTCTTGCCAGTTTCATTGCTCGTGGGAGTTTTACTTACACAAAAATGTTCTGAGGGCAGAATGAAAAATAATTGATTCAGAGAGGTAACCAATCAGATTATAGAGGAGGTGGGTCCAAGAAACTAAAGGAGGCGAGATCAACCAATAAGATGCTTGGACCCGCCTCCTCTGCAATCTCATTGGTTAACTCTCTGTACCAATTTGTCATTCTACCCTCAGTCAAACTCCCATGAGTGATTTCATTTCTCTCCACAGTTTTACCACATTCATACCCAACTAAAGGCACTATTTTGCTCTCCTACCTCAGTGTCACATGGTTAGCTTTACTGTCCTGACTGGGGCAGGAGACACACGGGTAACAACCCCAGCTTGCACCCTGAATGTTTCTTGAACAAGTCCCCAGTTGGGCTACACTGTAGAGGAAGTCAATAAACTGAAATCGCTGTGGGAAAATGTGGCCAGCTGTGTAAACAGGTAATCAGATGCTTTGAATGCTGGGCTCTGATAGAGGAAATGTGTCTCCGGTGTGTACAAAGTGAGTTCTGCTTGTTTTTTGATTGGATTTGACACAAAGGTGAGCTGCGGAGTGTTTACTGGGTAAGTTTCTATGGTCACAGTAAATGGCAGATCCATGGCTGAACCTCCCACTGGCCCAAGGACACGCGCACCTCCCTTCCCACTAGAACCCGAGCCATTGAAGGCGACCGCGTCCTTCCCGTTTCCCCAGAAAGACACGCAGATCCTTTTCGTTTGTTTGTCGACACAAACGAAAATGTCCTCGCGGTTTTATAAGCTGCCCCGCAGAATGCAGACGAGGTTATTTGTCGCGCTGTTCTCTGCCGACGGCTGGAAGCACCAGAAGGCCCTGTATATTCATCTGCGGTGTATTTATCGTCGTGTGAATAGACCTCGCGGGTGGAAGTCGCCACCTTGCCTGCTAATCTAACTTGATCCCTGTATTGAGTTTCACAGAGAAAAAGGTTAACCCCGCGACTACCCCCCAAGGACACCTTCCTTTCATACGACTGCACGCCGCAGGGGCCAGGCACACGTCAAGGGTGTTTACCTATGGTACGCCGACGTGCTGGGCCTGGGTTAAGCGAGCAGGGGTGAGGGGTCCTCCAACTTACTCGTCTTAGTCGTCTAAAGTTGTGGCTCTTCGTATCGAAGCCAGAGCATGTGAGCGGAGCGATGACAATTTCCACTCGTCGCTCACGGAGCGGTACGCTCCCCCCCGCTCAACCTGCTCACAGTCGCTCCTGCACTCCGATGACGTCACTCACTGCTCACTCCAAAAAAGGAACAATCGGCATTGTATTTTAATTTTAGCTTGAGCCGTAACCCGGCTAACTGAGCATCCAAATCCAAGTTCTAGCAGAAATGATTTATTTCAAGAGGTGATCGGGTGATGCTCGAGCCTTTTTCAAATATGCCGCTCCGCGCTCGCTCCCGCTCCGGACAAAATCCTTCTGCTCCCACGCCACACCCGCTCCCGCTCCGGCCTGAAATCCTCCTGCTCCGCTCTCCCTCCTCACTCCGCTTCGCTCACATGCTCTGATCGAAGCAGAAAGGAGCAGCAACTGAAGCCAGAGATCCTGGTTATGGTTTCTGGGGCAAAACGTGACATGTATGTGCATGTGTGGGATAGGGGTGTTCTTAATAGGGAGGCGGGTGGAGCAGGCATTGGGGTCACTGGGAGTACTGGACCTCACTGGGGAGTGCTGACTCGTGCTTGGAAAGTTCTAGATAAAGTATGGGGCAGGTCATGTACCCGCACAGCAGTAGCTTGTGTTCCGGAAGACTCAGTAACCGCTAATCCTGGGTACAGGGGCCTGGAGCTGATCCCAGAAACTGCTCGTCCACAATGCTGGGGCAGGGCCTGGTCAGGACGCCAGCCTGGGGGGGGCGGACAGTGGTGTAGTGGTAATAAATAAGGTGGGCAGTCTATATACATCCATGGAGAAACCCCTGTGTGTCATTAAAAAAGGTGAATAAACTACATCACATCTATACAGGACTGCACTACCACCGAAACCAAATCATCATCATCTTATTATCGTATTGATGTGGAAATGGATAAATTCCTGTCCAGCTAGCAGAAATGGAAATACGTTTGCACTGATTCAGAAAGGTTACCCCTTTACTGTTATGTCTGTTAGCCAGCTAGCTTCAATGCAAACAGCATCAATCTGCAGGCTACAGTGCAGCACTTGATGCTAACTAATGTTAGCTTATTAACTGAAAAATAGAGAAGCACTCATCCTGTTTACCATTTATATCCTCTATTGGAGCTCTTTCAGGAGGCGGTTTTGCGATTCCCGCTACTCCACTTGCACACTGCAGGACCTGCCACTGATTTGCCTTCTCTAAGCGTTGGCCATATTGTCAGGGAATGAAGCGCGTTGGGGGGGGGGGTCAGTTTGTTAAAAGGATCAGTGCGGTACGTTGTCGTACGTTAATGCAGTGAACAATGAATATTTCCCTCAAACCTTTTAGACTGGATAATGACAAGTGAGTAAGCTATCATGAAAAGGTGCGTAAATGCTGTTGTGTAATTAAAAAGCTGCGTAAATGCCGTCGACGTGCATTTACTCTCCACTACACCCCTGATCGGAGCCACACTCGAATACATTCTCTATTGCCAGGGGTGGGCCGTCTGATCCATGGAGGGCTGGTGCGAGCGGGGGGTCCTCTCAATCAGCCAATAACAGGGGGTCCCCAGGGCTGGAGCTGAGTACTATTAACACACCCCATTGGTCCATTTTAAACTTGCCGAGGCGAATCACCTAATCAAGGTCACCTGGGCTTCATTAGCCAAACCACCAGCTGACCTGGTGGACAATCGCTATGGGTGCAGAGGTTAGCATGTTAGCCCTGGATCTTGCTGTTTTTAGTGCTCCCAATAATATGCATTTTATTTATATAAAAAACACTGAAAATATGCCAGTTTAAGACATACATGTTTCACCTGCATTAATATAACTGAATACAATTATTACTGTTGTGTGGAGTTCTGGTATATTTACTTAAATTTATAATATTTAATATCTTCTGAGTTTAATTAACTTAATGATATAAAAATTAATCCCATTGCTCTTCTTTTGTCATGTTTTTTAGCAAGATTTTGCCTGACATTAAACACACAAATACATGTTTATTGGAATTAAATCCCATTTGGGTTAAAAAAAAAAATGTTTTTTTCATCGCTCGGCCTGCGGTGTAAAACTATAAGAATAAATAAACAATAAGCAAAGCAAACGTGAGAGTAAAGTTTTTCTTTGACCCCCGAAGACTGAGTGCTAATTACTGTAAAAAAAGACCCTAGATGTCCCTGCTAACCAGTAACGTTAAACCACATATTTCCATTGATCTTTTCTTAGCTGAACATCATGCGTAAAACCAAGAACTGTATCATCTTACGCCTTCCGTGCCCCAGAATCCTGCTGTTTCATTCATAAGCTCCCATCCTATAAAGTCCTTTCTCGCCGGCTTGCCGTGAGGTGAGCTGGACGCAGCCTCCATCTTTACGCTGCTTCTGAGATGGACAAAGGTAACGGTGACATTTTATCGATCTCTGTCCAGATGATGGCGGTCTGTGGTGTTGATCTTTTATATATCAAAGTTGACTTGTGCATGATGAACGGATTCAGACGTGCATTGAAATGCTTATGACAAGGCACATGTAAGCGTTGATGAAACACCGACACATATAACATTAAAAATTAAAAATATAATATTGAAAAACGATAAACAGGAGGAAAATGTATTTTTTCTCCATTAATAAATTAGACACACATGGTTCAGCAAATAGTGTTCAGGCGGTAATGTTAGAAATGTAGTGTCTTCAGCAGCCAAGCTAACTTGAATATAACGTGTTGAGAAACTACAGTAATGTAAATGTGTTAAGTTTGCATGTTAAGCGCTAATGTAATATTTGTGTGTTGAGTGGTTGGGTGAGTAACATGTGTGCCGTTAAGTGGCTAATCAAATATTAGCGTGACGGTGGCGTGTTACGTGGCGCAGTACTGCAGGGCTACATGTGGCTGCTGCTGTGGCCTTGCCGAGGCATCCTGGGATACCCACCAGAATGCAGGGACCGGACGGACACCAGCAGGAAGTGCACCAACATCCCACTGGACGAGCTGCTGGAGCGGGCCATGCAGCATGCTGAGCTCATATACCAGGTTTCTGAGGAGTCCCGCATCCTGTTTGTGAGTTGGACCATTCATCCATCCATCCATCCATAACGCATGAGGCCATGGAGCTAAGATAGGCTGCAGATGTGGTTGGTTCCAGCCCCAGGAAAGCTTGCTATAGCTTCTGCAGCCTACTTACCAGGACCAATGGTCATTAACTTGAAACATGGCAGGACTAACGCCAGCTGTTTAAGGTGTGCACTGCTCTGGATGGAAGCTGTAGCCAACAGACACAACGTGCGCTAATAACTCACTGCCGTCTTAATGACAGCCTGGCATCTAGGCGGGCAACTCCGGTCCTGCTGACACTGGTGCCAGATTATTTAGCAGAGTTTAAGGTCTGCTGAGCAAGAGGCTGACATTGATACTGAAAGGCAGAGATGCTTCAGTAAAGGAGGGTGAAAGAAGACTGGCATGGTTATAGATATATTTAAAAAGAAGAAAACCACGAAGCCAACATTATTCTCCTTTAATACATCAGCTCTACTGTTAATCCTAAAGAGCTTCATATTATTAATGTTTTATCTTTCTTAAATCCGTACGTTCAGCAGACCGGTAAATTCTAAACTAGAATGATCTCCGCTTCCTCAAGATTTTTATAGTATTCATTTAGCAGGATCTGTCTGGATTCTTGCAGTATACAGCTTTGTAAAGGCGAGCCTTCTGCTCTGTGGTGCAGGCGGATTACGGCAGGGCGAGTCCGAATGGTCTGCACTCCAATCGCTACGATCCGCTGTGAATGGGAGCTGCTCTGATGCGGTCGGATATGCACTCGTAGGCCCTGAGAGCGGCGTCGGAGTTCACGTTGTTGTCGTTGGCAGGAGGAGATGTTCATCCCCCTCTCCATGCGCTCCCAGCACCTGCAGAGAGGCCAGGAGTGCAACATAAACAGCATCTACATCCCCGGATCCAAGGTGGAAGCCGAGTCGATATCGGTAAGCGGTGGAATCTGGCCTCGAGCTGGGATAATGCAGGGTAATGGGTCTAATGGGGGCAGATGTGCAACAGTGTGCAATCTGATAAGGTCCAGAGGTCCCATGTTTGGTCTGAGGTTTCAACCCACAAGAGTGTTCTCGGGAGTTTTCTTTAGTATCAACCAGCATGTAGTCAAGACTGCTGCCTTCAGCTACAAAGAGACTACCAAAAAAACAACTAACTGGCTGTAAATAAAGGGAAGTGAAAGAGAACAGAAGAATGAAATGATTAACTGCAACATGCTCCTCACTAAGACTCAACAAACACAGGAGTGTGCTGATTGGGATGTCGATAACGATAATGGACGTCATGCCCAAAACAGAACGCAGCAGCGAGGTATTCCTGAATCCTTACTCCGCCTCATTCGTTTTAATGCTTATCTTGTTTACCAGCAATAGTATTTCTACCTTCCTGTGACAATATAAACAAAGAACATGCTGTCAAGGCTTATTAACACCTCACAGCTGAAACACTGAGCTTGAACAATGTTGGCACTATGTTACAGACTCCCACAGGTTACCTACCATGTGTGAATTTTAAAATTATGTACCGCAAACCCAAAGCTTAGCCGGCTGCATGTAAAAAATAAACTGGCAAGAAATGAGAGTAAGAGGTCTGAAACCGGTCCCACCTGGTCCTAACCGGTCTGGACTGGTCCTAAGAGCAGAGCATCCTGCTCTAGCGATTCCACTCCCAATGGATGTGTGCTACAGGGTGAGAGCAGAGGCAGCCAACAGCCTAGAGGATGATGCAGACGGCGCATTAGGATCCGTCGAGATGAAGGACAGCACACGTCCCCTTGCTGTTGTACCCCTTGGGGAAGGAGATCAAATTTATAAACAGTATACAAAAATTGTACCGCTTTAAAAGATGCGACCCCTTTGGGTAAAGGCAGCTGCCGCACAACTCAATTACATCAATTCACAAAAGTCTAATGTAAGAGAATGATTAATATACACACAGTAGCTAGTTGATCAGGTACACCTGCCAGGTAATGAAAACAGATGCTCCTCCATGGCCAGTCACATGGCTGCAACTGAATACAGACAGAAAAATACAAAAGAAGGTGACAATCCACTAGCGGCTCTGAGGCAACAAGAGAGTTTATTGAAGGAACTAACACTGGGGAAAGCAGAAAAAAAACAGGACCACCGGGGGTCTAAAGCAAATAGGGGAAACAAGAATGAAGTACAATAATGCTGATGGGAAGCAGGGCAACGCCAGGAATCAGGGCAACACCAGGAATCAGGGCAACACCAGGAATCAGGGCAACACCAGGAATCTGGGCAATGCCAGGAATCAGGGCAACACCAGGGAGCAGAGCAACACCAGGAATCTGGGCAACGCCAGGAATCAGGGCAACGCCAGAGAGCAGGACAACACCAGGGAGCAGAGCAACACCAGGAATCAGGGCAACACCAGGGATCAGGGCAACACCAGGAATTAGGGCAACACCAGGAATTAGGGCAAACTGAAAACAGGAACACAAAAGTAACTAAACAGTACAAAAAAACAGAAAACCAATAAATACAAAATAACACATAAGGCTGGTCTGAAACCAGACTCGAACCCAGAATCAGAGGGTTGATAGTCTGCATGTTCAACCCACTAAGCTATGTGGTAGTCGTGGGGACTGGGAAAACACATTAGGAAAGACTAGGAACTAAGGCAGAGGGAACAGGTTGACCAGCAACACCTGCTGGCTGAACAGGGAGTGAACACATAGGAAAGTGATGGACTAAAAGACAGAGAGGGGGAGAAGTGGCATGGCCAGCAATGCCTGCTGGGGTATGTGGAAAGGTCACAGAGGCTGGGGTCGGAGAGTACAGACCCTGACAATAATGAATATAAAAACATCCAGGCGGGGGCAGTTCTGTGAGCAGAGGGAGCAGTGAGCAGTGAATTACCAGCTAAAGCTAACAGGAAGACAGGAGGTGCAAGAACAGCAGCATGGTACCGCAGTGGAACGAGAAAGGCTTCAGTGGACACACGGCTCTTGCAATGGTTCTGGAGACAAAAAGGCGTCCTAGATCCTAAACAGGGGTGTCTGGCGGTCACCTAGATCCTAAACAGGGGTGTCTGGCGGTCACTGAGTATAGCCCTAACATTAGTGTCCAAAAGCCTCTAACAGCATTTAGCTGGATGGACCTGAATGTTTCAAACAGTTCTTCAGAGTTGGAGCTTTTCTCTGAAACCTCATGATCCATGGTTCTCCTTGTAGGACAAGTGGCTCCTCCACACGGTCCTGGCCCTGATCCGGTCCTGGATGGGGCCCCTGGTGGGCCTGCAGGCCTCACTGGACCAGTACGACAACGCCCCCGCGGTCCTGCTAGAGAGCACCCACTGGCTGGCGGGCAGGCTAAGGAGCCTAGAGCAGGGTGTGGTGGTACTGATGGGGAAGGTGCGCCACTCCTCATGGACGAGGGAGGAACCCCCCCCCCCCGACCCCAAGCATTCCACTGCACGTTTGTCATAAGATCACCTGATTAAACGGATCAACCAATCAGCTAGCCCTTCATTAGTTCATGCTGGGATGGCTGCTGATGTTTCAGTAGATACTTCTACACCAGACACTTTCATGTCTTCAATCGTTTTAATGGATCAATCCCACAGACGGGGGATTTTTCTCCTGAGACAGGGTCAGGTTTACGTTAAGCTCCCCTTCCGGATCCGTCAGGCACCGTGATGGATTAGGATAAATAAACACTGGAAACGCAGCCATGCACATTTTCCCAGGATCCTGTGCCATTTATCAAAAGCACCAAGGCAAACAGGCCATCTGGTCCTGACCATTTCTGACTCCACCAATCATGTTTAGGGGCAGAACACAGGTTTATGGCAATTTATCTGGAATGTTCCAGGCTCAGATTTCAGGCCAGGACCTGGCAGAATACACCCCGATTAATACACTTATCCTGAATCCATTGACTATTTATAACACTTCACTATGAAAACAGGCCACAATCATTAACAATATTATTACGGAGCTTAGTTGATAAATGACAATGAAGATAAGCTATGGTTTGACATGTTCTTCATTCAATCCTCTTGGCATCTCTTCCCCCCCCCCCCGGCATTCCT
>JAODLC010000105.1:855287-865760 GCA_026781145.1 Hippopotamyrus pictus
CCTCCCCGACACACCATGCTGCTGAGGGCAATGCCACAGCGATGGTCTGTGATCCGTTATTTCCCAGCATGCCACGGCCCCGACTTCTGCTTTATTTCAAACGCACACAGTACACGGCGTCTCCCTCACTCCACAGTCCTGCTCTGCAGTCTGGCTCTCTCCTCTTCCTCCGGGACGTCCTGCAGATGGTCTGCATCTGAGAAACCCCCACCTTCCCCAGATTTCCCACCGACCGTCTTCCTCCCGCTCACTCCCTCGTCTTCTGGAGCAGGTGCGGCCAGTCCGTGGGCGGGGGGACAGGCCGGGGGGGTTTGCGGACAGTGGTCTGCAGCAGTGAGCCGGGGGGGGGGAGCAGCACCACCGTGATGGAGGATCCGCGAGGGCTTAGCAGCGAAATACCCGCAGCGGAGGCGTGAAACCACAGACGTCAGATGGCAGTATCCAGTTCACATCTGGCCCCTTTTATTTTGGATTTCACACTCATTTGCTGAATCTCCAGAAGACCATGCCGTCATCCTAGGAGACGCCGGCTCCTGCACATCTGCATGCCGTCCACCGGGGGGCGCCGATCCTGCTGCTCGGCGCTCGTGTCAGTCATGCAACCGCATGGATAAACGGTGAGGTTCCCGCCATTTAAATCCCGCTCGTGCCCGGATCACTTCCTGCCCCCGTGTCACATGCTGGGGCCCGTCGCATTATACTCCATGTTGCCCATTAAAGACAGATCATGTTGCCCACTTCTGTTTGTGATGCCAAAATAAATGCCTGCAAATCTCAAAAGGAGGACTTCCTCCCTTGCTATTCCAGCACTCCTCTTGCCCCCCCACCCCAATCCCCCCCATTTGACCACGCTTGTCATCATCTGCTCTGGCATCAGACAGATGTGTCTGCGGAGTGTCTGCGGGGGTGTTTAGCACAGTTCGGCTAATGCTGCCTGATGGGTCCCAGGCCCAAATGATGGGGGGGGGGGGCAAACTCATCTGCAGAATGTGACGCCGGTCATTAAACACACGAGCCACATCCCTTCCGTGCCTCTGGGGCTGCCTCTGTTCAGTGTGCCTGGCCTTTACTCTGCGCTGTGCTCCAGTTATGCTTCCTCTCTGCTCCTGCACCTGGCAAACAACCGCCCCCCCACCCCCCATACAAATAACACACTCACAAATACGCTCACAAATAAAACGCTCACAAACACACAAACATGCTTGCAGATACGCTCACAAATAATACGCTCACAAATGAAATGCTCAGACACACGCTCACAAATACACTCACAAATAATATGCTTATGAATAAGCCGCTCGCAAACACAAATATGGTCACAAATACGCGCACTGATACGCTTGCAAAAAAATAAGCTGGCAAATACGCTTGCGAACACCATCACAAATGCACTCACGCTGTCTAAGGTGCTGAGTATAGGACACAGGACTCCCCAGATTGTGTTATCTCCTCCTGGCTGAGCGGGCTGTAAACTGGCGTCTGTGTCTGAGTAAGCATAAAGAACCAAATGTTGTGTCTGTCGCTGTGGGGTATTTCCCTGCTGTCTCGGGTCTGATCTGAGCATCTCTGCAGCGGTTCAGGGGCCCTCTGTCACGGGGACATTCGGAGGGCAGACCGGGTACGTTCCTCTCAGCATCCAGGAGACCGCCATTTTGGTTTTCCTCAGTCCCTTTTCGGGCCTCTCGCTCATGTTTAACGCACCGAGGGCCAAATGCCAAATGCTTTTTTTCAGACATTGGGGTCTGATGTTACCCTGGACACAGAATCTCAGCCACGTCGCACCCCAGAGGGTCACAGGCATCCCACAGAGGGTCTGGAAGCTAAAGATCACTCAAAACATGGAGCTGGACGTTACTGCCTTTCTATGGTGCAGAATCTGACTGACACACCAGAGCTTTCGCGTATATGACAATCCCTCGACTTACCGTTTGATCCCTTAAGCTAGGGGTTACAAAGCTATGGATGACCATGGACCAAAATATGTTGTGCTAAATTTTACAGGGGGTGGCAATAAACAGACATGGGGTCTGCCGGAGCAGATTAAACTAATAAGATTAAAGATTAATAAGTTTAATCGTTTCTGTGTTTTTGAAGTGAGCAAAATGTGCCAACGTTGGTGTTCATAAAAAAGGCACGGTGTTAAGTGTCCCCTTCCAAGGGCTCAGGGAACTGGGTGAATTCCATTTTCCTGCCGTTGAGAAGCTCTTCTTCTCCAGGCACATCTCACAGTTTCCTGTGAAATCAGCTACATTTAATTCAGGATAAACATGTTAATGGACTGACTGACTGAGATAAGTAGCTGAACTTCGGTGTTGGACACTCAGCTAGTCTGTATGTGGGATAAATGAGCAGAATTAAAAATAATGATCAAAAATTACCTCCATCAGCATGAGCTTCTACTTTACAGCCGATTTGGAGAGTGCTAATGAATGCAATTAGAGCTACGCTTTAAGTGGGAGAACCTCGTCAGCAACAGACTGGCTGGAAGCCAAGTCCGCTGGCGGTTTGGGAAGTGCATTAGAGCAGGAAGAGACAAACTCCCGCCATAATTCTACTGTGTTAAACTCTCTGCTCTCACTCCGCTTTCTGTGCTGAGATGACTGCCCTCCATCCGTTCCACAGTCCTGGCTCCAGGGCCTCCCAATCTCACTCATTATAGGTTTCAGGATTAACTGGCTGGTTAATCAGACCGCCTGGTGCTGGAATGGCCACAGTTGCTCCAGGAGAGCAGAGAGACAGTTCGGTTTGCGCTGGATTGGAACCCGCAGTTTTGCAGCTGCGAGGGTAGAGGAGGAACGTGTGAGAGGCTGTGACCTGGGCCCAGGTCAAATAACAGCAGGCCTGCTTCAGGTCAGTCCATACAGAAGTGGATTCAGGTGAACTTTCCAGGCAGACCATAAATGACCAGGACAAAAGCTACTTTCCCACCATAGGAACCATTTTCAGGAACCAGAACCTTTTTTTCCAGAACTAGGAACTTTTGTTGCATTCACACTGCATTAACTCAGCCCGATTGTAGTTTCTCAGAGGCAGTTCTGGAACCCTTATTTCATTTCTAACAAGAATTACTGGGGAGGCCCCTTACAGAGCGTGCTGATTGGTTGACCAAAAGCGCTGGTGCTAACTTGGAAATGACACGGAAGTGTGGCGAAATTGTAGGTTACAGAGAGCGAATCTGAAAAAATGTGGGAAAATGGACATTATGTGGTAAAACAGTCAGCTCTGATGACAGGTCAGGTGAGTTTGATTTCTTTAAATTAAAACATGGGCCTCAGAAGGGTTTTTTATTAACCACTGAATTTGTATTGTATGTCTGATGTCTTATTTGTGCAAACTAAAATTTCGATATACAACGTAAACATAGACTACGTGGTGGCTGTGCTGCCTGCGGTTTTAACATGTCAGTTTGTCATTTATTTCACCAATAAGTGTCTGTCAGTTGTTGTTTAACATCGTCATAGCAGTATTGCTAGTATTACTCTCGGTGAGATAAACTGTACCCACCCTCGCCTGGCAAAATGGTTCTGGCTGGGGCTGTAACATGGTCCTGCTGGAAGCCAGCACCCGGGGGGGGCAGGAAGATGCCTCAGCGGTTGTGAATTCCTGCCTTCTGCTCATATTGGACAGTCAGCTTCATGTCGCAGGTAAACCAGCTGCCTCGGTTTCCGAAAGCTGCACTGTTTGATTAATGGGTCAGTCCCTTCAGCCACTTGAGTCTGGCCTCCTTTATCCCCCTCCCCCCGGCCCAGTCTGTGAATGGGTCGGTCCGTGCTGCCATGTGACCCTGAAGCCCCAACTCCCCAGTCTCACACAGCATGGAGCAGTGCAGTCATGATGAAGGGACCCAGCTCATGCAAGGGAGGATGGGGGGTGTCTATGTGCCACACGTGTGTGTGGACATGTATATATTACATTGTGGGTTCATTTGGTCCCCACAATGTGATAAAAAAAAATGTGTTATTTTGACCTTTGACATTTTTTCAGTCCCCACAAGGGGAGACTTTTAAGTTTTATGAAAATCCAAGAATGCAATGGAAAAAACTAAAAATGTCAAAAGTCTTGCATTTTGTTTGGTTACTTATGGCTAAGGTCCGGGCTGGGTAGGAGTTAAGGACGCCATTAATGAGATTAGGGTTATGCAAATTGAAACGAATGGAGAGTCCTCACGAAGATTTCATTACAAACCTGAGTGTGTGTGTCTGCGTGTGTGTGGGAGTTTGCCATTCAAAGACGGTCCCTCAGCCCACATGTAAACTCCGGGGTAGGTGCTTGTCTATTCCTTTTATGTCAACTAATATTGATAAAAAATGAAACAGACTCGCTGAGACGTATTTCTGAGAATTTATTTAGCATTTTTCTTAAAAGTGGGATGCCTGGGATCTCAGGTTAGTCTGAAACTGCAGCTGGAGGTTCAAACAGACTCTTCACGCTGAGATCTCTGTTCCACCCACAAAGTTTGAACGCGAAAGCGAGCGCAGTGACAACTCGGTCAGCACCTGAAAGAAGAGAAGCACGCTCAGTGCCATTTTCACACCGCAGGGTGTCGTTATGCCGCAAGCCAGTGCACTGTTGGTGTGTGAACTCCTCATATGGGTGCCTTTGTGTGGCTTTACCGCGCTACAAAGCTTAAAAAAGATGCCATCACGCACCAGGATCGAGGTCCTCTTTTTACAAAAGTTATTTAACGTGCCTGTAAGATGTAGAGTTTCTGAGGCAGAATGACACACAGGAATCTTGCTATAGAATTAGCTTTTTTAAAAACCTCTTTAATTTTATAAACATTTTTTCTATGTTAAGAACCTGATTTCAGATACAGTTTGTAAAACAAGCGGTGTTTCAGTTTGGTAGTGTTTGGTACAGTATTTGTTGCTTCCACAAAGTAACTCTCCAGCATTTATCGATTTTTGAAACATATTTTGGGGATTATTTAACAGAGAGCGACGGTGTGCAGGAGGAACCAGACAAAAAACTCGAAAACATCAGCCATCCCCTTTGACAAAACCTGTAATGACTTCCTGCCCTCGGCACGTAGGAGGCCACTGAATCAGGGTTGGGGTTCACGGCAAGAGAAAGTCATCCTGGGAGGAGTTGTGGTGAGCAGCCCTTGGTCTGCATTGAATAATCCCGCGAAACCGAGAGTGTCGAACTCTGTCACCCAAGATAACACCAGTGTCACACTCCAGTAGCCGCACAACAGGCTGCTGTCCTCCAGGACTTTACACCTCTAATGTACATCACGTTAATTTAGCAGAAGCTTATATTGAAAGCAATATACATTTTTTTCATAAACCAGGGGTTAAAGGCCTTGCTGAGGTTCCAAAGGGGACATTCATCCGGCGGGATTTGAACCAGCAACCTTCCGGCCACAGGTACAACAATAAACCGTCAAAGCCATATCATCCTTTCAGAAATTTTAATGAAGACAAAGCTCATCATGCAAGAAGACCGACCCCCCCCCCACCCCAGTGTGAGCACCAGGCTTTGTTTGAGGGTTGTGAGTGTGTGGGTCATGTATACATTACATAATGAGGACCAAATGTCCCCATAATGTGACAAAACCATTTCCAAAATCATTTTGGAAAATCAATTTAATAAAAATGTATGATTGCAATCAAAAAAAGGCCTTCTGTTTTGATAAGCTTAGGGATGGGTAGGGGTTAGGGTCATCATAGTTCCCAGAAAGATATGAATACAAACGCGTGTGTGTGTGTGTGTGTGTGTGCATGTGATGGAGTGACCCAGCATAACCCTTTAAACATACGCTAAAATGACTGCGGTTTACCAGCTCAGTTTTAATTCTAACAAGCATTTTTTTCCACATAACCTACTTTAGTCTGACTATAAGACACGGCTGCTTATCTCAGCCTCGATGTCCCTTTATACATTTATGAGGAAGAAATCAAGAACCAAAAGGCATTAAATCAGACAAGACTCCACCTGTCCTGTTTATTTTATGGTTCCTGAAGATCAGTCAAGCCAGTTCATAAACCCAGATTTACCCAACACTCTTTCTGCCGAAATTTCACGTTATTTTTATCTTAAAATGCTGCTATTGAGTTTCTTTCCCTACTGTTCCACATTGTCCCGTTTTAAAATTATTAAAATTGTGCAGGGACCGTTACATGCAGCCATTAGTTTTGCGAGCGACCTCGAAGCTCAGTCGTGTCATTCCTGTAGCCGTCGTTTGACAAATTGTCCTGTTTTCTGTTTTTGTGCCTCACGTCCCAGCAGGTGACGATTGTTATTGAAGTAAACATGTAGCTCTTTTTGTCGCTGCCCGCTCGCGTTGGGTTGTGCTGACTGTGCCGTTGCCACGGCAACGCTCTAAAGCTCCCTCTTCGTAAACAGTGTGGTTTCCACACGCAGGTGCCTGCGTCGTCAAAGCCCTCTTAGGGCCCACGCCGTAGCACCGAGCGCCCCAAAACGGGATAGCGCAGCGGGTCTGTGGCGGGGCCGTTCCCGACCCCTAACCCTCGACCATTGCTCCTGGGTCCTAGTGAGTTGCTTATGTTCTGGTTACCTAGGAACCGTCCACCTGCCGGCTCAGCCCAGATCGCTGTGGGTCGATGCAGAATCGCTGGTAACTGCACAGACGCGTCCAGGGACTAGAAACTTGATCTTTTTTTAGGTCACAGTGGAGATGGTGTAACAAACAGCTGTAAAGTTTGCAGAGGGGAGCCCAGTGATTGAGCTGCACTAGGGGAGTTTCTAGCTATTGAAAAGATCCGGGGCTGTCAAGTTTACCTGGGGCTAGACTTTTTTCTTTCTTTGAAGGAAGATTGGCAACGGGGGTTAGACACTCGGGGCTGTAGCCCATAGTGATCAGAGCTGATGCCCATGACGCACAACTGCTCTTATAGCCCTGGCCAGCTGTGTAGTGAAAAAAAGGTCAACTCACTTACAACAGACTCTCTGCATGACCACAAATCCACCACATCTGAGTGCCCCGCCCCAGGGGTGATGGAAATGTTCTGCTCGCTGTGTGCCGTGAAGAGCTACCTCTGCTTCTGCTGACCTAGCAGAAATGCCACAATCGAGAGAGGACCAACGAAACACAACGCATTGCCCCATACTGTGATAGGTCAAAGGGGACATTTAACATGTGTCAGTGCACTTCGATAGCTGGCATGCAGACCACATGTGATGTTGCCGTTGACACATTTGCACCTGGGTTTCGGAGAAGCACTCGCCATCATATCCCAGCATGCCTTGCAAAAAAAAAACAGCCATCCCCTTGACCTGCTGAATGTGAATGACATTTTCAATTGGGTCACGATATAATGGGACGCAGTCATCACCGTCATGGCTAAAGGAGGATACTTCAGGTCCAGAAAGTAAAAATCCAGACCAAGATTTTGTTTCAGCCAACCAGTTGAGTACTCTGTCACTGTGACTCTTTATGCTCAACTGGTTGGTTGAAACAAAATCGTGGTCTGGAGTTTTACTTTCTGAACTTTCCACCTCTGGTCATAGTGAACCCTTATCTACAGGTAATTCACTCCAGATGCTACCTAAGGAAACAGCAAGTGAAATACTTGCTTCAGTACAGTTGTCTGCAAGACAAATCCTCTACTAATATTAGCCTCTTGATATTTCTACCCTTCAATTTTAATAAATAATGTCCTGGAAGTTTAGGATCGAAGGAGCGAAGGCCCTTTCAGCTCCCGCCTGGCTGTCCGATATGCTTTATCGCACGCCGTCATTTGCATCCAATTTGCACATCAGATTTGCAAAGCATTAACCACACAGTTATCAGAGCTCTCGCCAACAGTGACACGTACGGCTTCCCATCCTTTATTGTTATTTTTTTTGTCTATTATAGTTCCAGATCCTAGTTGGGCTCCTTTTGATTCTCTATCATCGTTAGAATGACTGATTTCCATCTGAATGGTATCGGTCTGACACAGGATGCGAATGACATGCACCTCAGTACTGTACTGCGCGCCTCAGTTGTGCTTCTGCCTGCGAGTTTTTAATGCGAGTCTCATATTGTTTCAGTTATTTTATATTTGAGGAGCAGATCGGGAGCTGGGGGGGGCAGTATCCCTGTTGAAATCTTCCCTCAAGTTGTCTCAGTTTCCTGCTGGTTCCCCCTCAATCTCGTCCCCTGCCCAGCCATCTTCAGACCAGTTCCTGTCCCCATAGGGACACCTAAAGCCCAGCAGATCTGCTGAGGTCGTCACAGGACAGCCCAGTGACACCGCGACTGGCGTAGGATGCAGGTGCTTCATAAATAAGATGCCTGTGTATTCGTTTGTTTCACTGATCCTCATCCGTTCACCCTCTCAGGGTCATGTGACTCTTATCTATGACATCATCAGCTAAACCCAGATAGTCAGTTTGTAACACCACAAAAACAATGGGCCAGCTTGAACCAGTATACTAACACATCTGGATATGTACACCCTTGGCCCCCCAGCCCATCACAGCTGGGTAATCTGATCATGATCACTCTCCCCTTGGCAATTTTTACATCCCATTGACAATAATTCCCAGAACTGCCGTTATTCTCTGTTTTCCCAAATACTTTTTTAAAATACTCAGTTTTTTCCCCATTTTTTTTTTCTGTCCCTTAAAATAAATCCCTTAGTGGAAAACTGTATTCTGAAGTCACCGGACTGATGTAATTTTGGCCAAAGCATTGATAAGAAAAGACAAACTTTTTTGATCTCGGGACGAAATTCTTAAAATGGACTCAACCCACCAACCTTCCAGTAAATAGGCAAACATGGTCACTGGTACACAGAGATCAGAGAGGAACAGGATGACCAGTGACAAACACATGGGCTCAATCATCACAACAATGAACGTGTCATTTTGAGACCGCAAAACCCTGAGAGAAGACAGAATGTTCCGGAGGAACGTAATCTAGACTGTCACTGGGGGTCAACATGCGCCGGACAGCCCCTAATAGTGATAAACTGCATACATTTCGGACTGATCGATTGACTGATGGATTGGCCAGAGAAAAAATATGGTTATGCATGATTATAATGGTTATAAGCTAGTAAAGCCTGCAACAGAAACAAAGACTGTGAAAACTTGCATTTCGCAATCCTGGTTTTAGTTTCATGACATCCTGAAAAACACAATGTAGATTTTCCTCAGGCTAAAGCACTTAAGCAGAGCTGAGAAACTGAATCGATTGCCTGAATGGGAATACCCAGCGGAATCTTCGCCGTTCTCCTGTCTGCACAGATCTGTAACCAGCACAGGACTGCAATTCAGCTCGGCGACTTGGGAATAGGCCGTTTGTTCCTTGCATTCGTAAACACAGGCTTTTTGAGTGTACAAAGTACCATTGTGTCTGGTTTTTTTTCCCCACCAACAATAGACATTAAACATGCTTACAAAAATGCCTGAAAATGTCAGAAACAAAATTCACATGAATCCTACAACCCCAGTCCTCAACACCAGAAACGGCGAACCAGAGACTTTGGATACATCTGAGTAGCTGAGATAAGTAATATATTTTGTCTCCGAGGCCTTGGACATAAACATAACAGGAAATTACATTTGAGGCATCTCAGTGATGCAAAAATATCTCTGTTTCTCCAGAGGCTATTCCTGACAATGGAACAAAGTGTCGACCGAACAATACAGAGCAGGGAGCCTAATCATCTGCTGAGGTCATGCCTCCTGTGATGAGGTTACCTCCCATCCTGCGTCTCTGCGAGTGTGATCTCTGACTCACATGCCGCATGCTTGAATGCGACACTGGGGCCTGCAGCTGTTCATTACATTTATGTCTAAAGGCCTGTTATGATCCGCACCATCGGACAGGTTACCAGCTACTGGCGCGAGGAAGTGAAAATCCATGCAGTAAGACACCACAAGATGACTAAGATCACCAAGAAACCACACTAACTGGGGGGGTCCAGGACTGGCCCCCAACACACTAATGCTATATACACTGCGCCTAAGGGCCGGATTACACTGGATGGTCACAATACATCCACATACACATCACAGTTTCCACACGTTCCCTGTGCTGATTCCACATTGCCTGTACATTTACGTGACAAATTAACACCACCAACCAAAAATCTTGGGGGGAGTATGGTCACCTTGTGTCATGGGACTATGTGTTTGTATACGGTACAGTCAGTATTAAAGTAGCCTCTTTAGAAATAAAGGGCTAGAAGTAGGGCTGTCAAAATTAACGGGTTATTGTCGTGATTAATCTGATTAAAAATTTTAATGCAATTAACCCATCTGCAGTGCAGAATGACTTAAAATCCCTGAAATGTCTCTGTCAACCCATTTCGGGCAGAAAATGGTGCGTTCCATTTGCCCTCGGAACCGTGTTCCAAGTCGGATTCCGAGTTTTGAAGCAAGAAGTGACGGCATGCGCGCTCCCGTTTCTCGGAGATCCGAGAAATATCTCGGAGCAGCGCAGAGGATCCTGAGTTCAGAATCCAAGATGGCTGCGCCCTTTATCAACAGAAGGGAAAGTTGTAGTTTTATACTGTT
>JAODLC010000105.1:865860-876347 GCA_026781145.1 Hippopotamyrus pictus
TTGTGTGCAGGTTTGGTCACCATACCTTAAAAAGGACATTGCTGCCTTGGAAAAGGTTCAACGTAGGGCTACAAGAACGATTCCTGGTCTTAGAGGAATGTCTTATGAGGAGAGGTTAGCTGAGTTGAATCTGTTCAGCCTTGCGCAAAGGAGACTAAGGGGGGACATGATCCAGGTCTATAAGATTCTAACAGATCTGGATGCTGTTCAGCCAAATGGCTACTTTAATATCAGTAATTTAAATACTAGAACTCGTGGTCAGGTGGAAAATTAGGAATAGTCTTCCTGCTAGTGTAGCGGAAGCTAAAACCCAGGGGTCCATTAAACCAGAGCTAGATAAGATTTTAACAACTCTGAGCTATTAGTTAAGATCTCCCCAAATGAGCTTGATGGGTTTGTAAATTTGTTATTTTCAGAGGCAAGAAAGAAAATATTCCGAACACTATTGTGTGAATCTGTGCACAGCGCCTTCAAAATTTCATGGCAGTTTACGCTTCTTCTGTTTCCGAATTCAGTTAGGTGAGCAGCGCCATATGTACGAAGTACAGTGAAACTTGAAACTCTGACATGCCTACTTTCATAACAAAAAATATTTTTTCAGGACAGTTCCGGTAGAGTTTTAACATTTATACTGCAATGGGAAATAAAACTTAGCAAGCTTTACAATGTTAATGACCGCTCCTTTTCAGAATTATCTAATAAAGGTTTAGCATGAGCTCTACAAGCGCTCTCCAAGATAATCCTAATCATGGTCATCCTCGCTCTAAATCGCTCAATAGACGTTTTTGCAAGAAATTGTTTTTTTTTAACTCCATCTTTCTTTATAAATATTTCAATATTAATCGGAAAGGGTATTTTTACAATATCACGCAGTGGTAATACGAAATATACTAACTAGGCCTACTACGATATATCTTACAATGCAACATTCAATATGGGGTTTAAAGTGATATGTGGCAGAGTGAAGTACCAGTACGATGTGGAGAAGTGGTAAGAATATATAGAACATCGCAGCAGTATCAGAAAATGAACAGCTAGCAATCGAGGCAGCGAGTGTAAAACGTTTCATATCACAACCTCATGCAAAACAAGTGAGACCGGAAACGAAGGAGCCGACCAAGACGTTTTCTCGCACTGCCCCCTGCTGGACATGACCTTTAATCCTCCAGCACCGCTTGCGTAGCGAAAGCACGCATAAACGCACAGGTTGCACTTGTAAAGTATAAACCAGCCCGATGTGTGGCCAACTTGAAAGTATTTGGAAAATAAATGTTTTATTCATAGCAAGCTTTAAAAGTATGCAAAGTGTACTTAAAATGGTCTGAGATGACAAGCATGATTGCCAATCTGAACCAATCATTTTTCATTCTGCCCTGAAAATATTTTTATATAACAGAAACTTGTGCTTGCTGAACAATCTATGTCTTGGAGATACCAGGGATTGAACCTGGGACCTCACACATGCAAAGTATACACTCTACCTCTAAGCTACATCCCCAGCACACTGAGACTGATCAAAATACATGCATACATACATACAAACACATATATATATATATACACACACACACACACACACACTAGTTTCACCAAGTGCAGAGAGGCTTTGACATATTACGTAGCAAACTCAGGCTGTCTTAACATTAATTTTTGTTTTATTGTTGAGCTTGTGGTTTCACACCTGACCACTGACACAAAAGGGAATTTCCTGAAGCAGCTAAACCAGACTATATGTGGGGCAAACCCTTAGAGATCGCCCGATACATCCAGGCCCTCAACATCAAACAACAAAGGCGGGAGGAGGCCGGCTGTGAGCGTCATTGACAGTTGCGTGCTGGTGCCTTGTGAAGGTGACTCACTGCTAGGCACAGATGAAGGTACGCGCCCAGAACTAAATATCTCCTCTCACCCCTGTTCTGTATCCCTTACCTATATAACGTATAATACCCATTATACCTCAGCGTCAGTAAATACTATTTTCTAATAATAATTTTATAGTAATGTGCGCTACTTTCAGTCAACATTCCTAATACGTTTATGGTGTGTGACTTTTTACTCATAAATAAACAGCTATTCCTATCAGAGTCATTTTCCTTGGTTTTCAGAACGCAAGTGCCTGTTCACGCTAACTTAACTCTTATGTACGTGGAACTTTCAGGAAACACCAGTACATACTGTACCTGGGCTTTTTATACTTACCCGGCATATATATACAGGCAATCCTTGGGTTAAGAACATCCGACTTACGGACAACTCATACTTTCAAATGGACTGCCATAAAGTTTATTTTATTTAAAAAAAAAAAAAACTGCTAGAGTACAGCACCATATGTACTTACTTGTATTATTACCATTTAATTGTGATGTTATGTACTTTATTATTATTATTATTATTATTATTATTATTATTATTATTATTATTATTATTATTATTATTACAACTTAACTACAAATCTGGCTTAAAGACGGACTTAGGGGATGGATTTTGTTCGTAACCTGGGAGTGCCTGTTGAAACATCAATCTTCAAAATAGCCGTAACTTCAGACATTTCTTATATACCTCTTCCCTGAACACAAAGAACAGTTTCTAAACAAACTCAACTTTTTACATCATTTTAATACAATTTTGTCTTCTCTAGCACTGGTCCTCCAGCAAGCTGGAAGCTGCTCTTTTCATATTCGGCAGGCTAAAATTGTGTCAATTTTAAAAGAAAAAAAGAGTTGGAAGATGCTGACATTGTAAAAATATGAAACTTTATATCAGTTTTAACCAATTTTCTGACAAAAGTAACTTGCAAAGAATAATAGTGAATAATAATTCATACTCATGCACTGCCTGGGCAAATATGACTTCCTGTATATTTACATGTATAGCAAACCACCCACCTCTCAAAATACACTAACGTCAGTGTTTTTACCTCTGAAAGCGTCCAGTGATCGAAATCTATTATCGTTCCTAATCCACAAAACAAGCTAAATTGGGCTAAATGTCGCAAAAACTGCCCCCAGATAATGTCCCATTCACACCTCAGGGTGGGTGTGGGAGGTAACAGACTGGAACCTGGGTCCCAGAGGTGTGAGGCAACGCCACTGACCACCTCACTGCCTCCAAATAAACAACCATGAGAATATATTTAAGCTATTTTACTATAAACCTCTTGGCAAGATATTGCGGATGAAAAATACGCAGCATACTATGGGAACAGCGACCTGAGATATGTACACAAGAAATTGAAACTATTTTATTCTGAAAAACTAACCATGACGAGTTTGTTTTATTATTATTATTTTGTTCGGTAGTCATGGTATAAAAGGGATAAACCACTTTGGGGTGTGTGGCTATAGGGAAATAATCAACGACATTTGACTGGTAGGATTCAGATCCAGGATGGTACAGGGACTGAACTGTCAAGCTGTGCGTGACGAGTCTGGTTTCAGCTTTCACCCATGTCCTAACCTGGGCATCAGAACTGGTTACCAAGAAAACCCTTGTCGCCGATTTCATAATAGTTAGCTCTCACTGCTAACGCTAACACCAGTTGCCCCACCCCCACTTTGAGGGCAGCGAGGCCGTATTTACCATAACTCATAATGTTTTACGTTCTTCCTGCTCTGACGTTTCGAAACTTCTGACGGCTAAAACCTGGCAGCTTGGCTACGTTCCCTATTGATGGGAGCTTGTGGGACACTTAAAACCCTTTAAATACAAATATTTATACCCCTCTTCCCCCCAGCACCGCCCCCCCTCCCCGAAGGGACTTATGAGCAGGACCTGGACTGGAATTGCATCAGCAAGAAGATTTGAGAATTTTCTTTATTATAACATATCTGGAGGCCTCTGAACGGCACTGGGAGTAAGATGGCGGTTTGGCTTCTCAGAACCTGAGGCCTGGTTTGATCCTCGACCCAGTTACGCACCTTGCTTTCACGCTCTTCCATTTGGCATGACGCTGCTTGGGTGGGGGTGGCATTTGCACAACAAACATTGCATGTAAAACAGACACACAGATGCGTGCACATACTCCCGAATGTACAATGATGACTTGAGGAGCGTCGTACGAGTCAGGTCTCGCTGCGATCTCCGGGGGCGGTGGGATCCATCAGGCTTCCTGTCTGACGCGCTCATTTCAGACCCCCCCCCCCCCTCCGGAGGAGCTGATTCTCGGCCGACCTCAGAGGCTGATAAGACTTCCAGTTCCTCCAGTTCTTCCATTTCTTCCAGTTCTTCCCAGGCCATTTACAGTCACCAGCCAGCAGCTGCTCTGTTTTTTTCTCGTCCCAGAAAATTCTTCTCGTCGATTTGGAGTGAAGAAAGATCATGGTTCCCTGTAGGCTACAAAACTGAATCTATTTAGCTGCTTAGCTGACATCTCAGTGACTGACAGCATACATCAAATAACTCCCTTGGGGCCCGAACTCTCATTTCCACCAACGCTGGTTTTATTCAAACAGAGAATTTTCAGAATAATGCAGGTTAATTACTGCGTTCAGTGGTGCCACAGCAGAGACCATCACGTGAGCAGCTCACGTCCTCAAGTTCCATTCTCAGTTCTTGCCCAGATCCAAAACGCCTCATTATCCTTGCTGCTGTGATTTCGGGCCGGCTGAGAGCAGAACCTCCCCCGCCAATGCTTGTAATCTGATGCCTGCGATTATCTCCGGCTTTCTGGCACAGAGAAATAAACTCGAACTCATACCTTCCCAGCGCCGAGTCCTTCTCTGCTCACAAAGTGCAGTAACCCCACATCAAGCCCATCAAATCTTGCCTGTCTGACTCGTGGCACCACTTACTCTTGAATCAATGGGTCCAACCGGGATAAAATACCATCTATGCTCTCAAAAACGACTGAGAAGAGCTCACTTAACATCTGACTCAGTTGCAATAAAAGGTTTCCCAGGCTGAAAAAGACAAGGTCATTCACAGAGCCTCCACAGGTGACAGGACTAGCTACATCCCAGCTGGCCAGACCATGCAGAGGGCAGTTTTTGACTTGGAAGGGGGCTGTGCTACGTGGGGGCTGCTGTCTCCGTCTAGTTCACAGCTCCGTCTAGGAGCTCCAGGTTTTTCCAGCTTACAATGAACCAAACTGCAGCCTTTTAATATTTTCTGGGAGTCGGTAAAATTTCGCAGAAAAGAACGAAACAGCTGTTAATTATTAATGCTTATGATTGCAAACAGCGCTGGAAATTGCAATCGTTGGCGTCGCAGGCCTGCTCGGGCGAAAACGAGGGCCGATTAAAAGTTCGAAGGTACGTCGCTAAGGAAACAGAAATACAGGCCGTGGGCGTGTGTGAGCAGCAGCGCCGAGAACTTGGATGTCGGCAGGTTACCATCGCGTGTTGGCTGTTTGTGTCGCCAGCTGTGTTTCCACGGCAGCACCAGTGCGCCCTTTCTGTTACTCCTCGTGTAAATCGGGTGGCTCAGCAAGTCCGCAGGTAGGCACACGCCCAGTTAATCGATTTTACATCCCCTGGGGAGGGAATTTCATCATTCATTTGCACCATCCATGATTCCAGTCATGCACGTTCTGGGTGATTCTAATCTGTTTACTTTGTGTGTGTAAAATCACCGACTTGGCCCAACTCAACCAGACTGCTGCGAGTTTTATTTCGAAGCAGGACGGCATTTTGGGTGATGAAAAGGCTGCTTCTCCTGATCGGCTTTCACAGGTATCAATGTCTGGGAAATTTTCTTCTTTTTTTTTTGGTTACAGGTGCCGTAAATTCTCGCTTCTCTGGAACTCTTGACTTCCTGTGAAGAAGCAGTTTTTTGAAGTGAGAGCAAAGCAAGTCCACACAAGACATAAATAAAAACCACGCGTAACATCACTTTGGACACACTGCTGATTACCCAGCAGTATCTGAGTATTTTTTATCTTTTTATCTCCTTTGGTTGGGTGTAACCGACTGCAGCAACTCTCTTATTTATTTTGTTTACATGAAGATGAAGAATCGAGTTGGGTGTAATTTGCAATGTCCATGGGCAGGGGTGCTGTAAAATGGGGGAAGGGGGATTAAGGGTCATTCCAAGGGCCTCTGAGTGACAGGGGCCCTAAAAATTTAGAACATAATTGGATTGTTCTGGGTTGGGGGCCCTAAATGACACTGCTGCCCATCGAGGTCAGTGAATGAAATGTCCCAAAACAGACACAACCGTAACTGAAACTGCATTATATTTTGACCAGATTCATGAAAATATATCATAAGATTTATACATAGTCAAAGAATTAACACGTAGTATATACAGTAAACACACTATATAATCATCTACATAAACTGTAGGAGCGAATTCACATGAAAACTTAGGGATTATTATTACTGCAATGGTCATCTGCAGATGTTAACTTTGAAACTGCTCAGTAGCTTAACTTAACCTTATCCTAGTTAATGTAGCTGCTTTTAAGCGTCAACTCAAAGCGGATGGATGGTAACACCCATTTAAGGACTGGATTGCAGTAATTTTCCCCCGAAGGCCTGGTCGCCACCTTCCCATCACCAGTGAAGCGACTCTTCTGTACCTTGTAGATGAGCACGGTAAACTTAATGCCATTCATCACCTGGAGGAAGTGGGCACCTTTGAAGACAAAAAAACAAAAAAGTCACACCTCGGTGTGAATGTGATAAAATGTTCTGCACGGAGCAGAAAGCAAAATATCGCACATATTACCCAAGTGGGTGAGATGGAAAAAATGTCTTGCAGATGAAAAGCCCCACACTATCAAAACAGCTATTTAAGCGCCGTGGCAAACAAGCTAGCCGGCCACACCCCTAATACCACCTCTGAATGATCCTGGATCTCGCCAACACGCACCGGGCTCAGCCATGACCTGTCTGATCGAGGGAATGTGAAATAAAGAGAACTGGGAATTTGTTTTTGCAGTTGGCGATTTCTGTTGATTGGGAAAGGTGTACTGCAGCCTTGGAGTCTTCTACGGTTGAACACCCTGCATCGGCTGAACACCCCACATTGTGCCCCCATCCCCAAACCCTGTGGCTTTTTCTTTTTTATGGATACCGGGTCTGTGTTCAGGCATAATTTTGACGTGGAAGTACCAGATGTGGCCGATCGCTCAGCACGGTCTGAGTGTGCCACACGTCAACTCATTTTTAGTGGAGCATTTTACTATGTGTTCGCTCCACCTCTGGTTTTGCTCCATGATTTATTTGAATCCTCTGCAGAAGCTGAAGGTTTTTCCCACCATGGATTTGTGCTGGTTTCATTATCCCAAAAGACCTTGTTTACTCCTGTTAAAGAAATTATGAAAGCAAGGTTTTTGAGATGTTGTTTTCTAACTGTTGGTGACACATTTGCAGGAAACATTTGGCGCTAAACCCCAAAATGGAACTGATTTGTTGTGTCTCCCTTTAAAGATGACAGTGGTTCCCGTTCCAAAGTTCACTTTACTTGCCAACCCTACTGCCCGTTTAAGAAGTAAAATGACGAAACACTTCAGCCCCCTTCCTCCCTGCCTGCTCAGAAATGAAGTTGACTCACATCCAGTTACCAAGACAAAAAAAAATTGGCTTGACATAATACTCCTGTTGCCAATACAGAAACAGAATTGAATCAACATAACAGTCCTGTTGCTCAAAGAGAAAAACGATCAGCTCAACATATTAGCCCTATTAGCAATGCAGCTAAAATATAGACAAATTAGCCCTTGCAGAAAGAGTTAGCAAATTGAATTATCTTACAGGAAAAAGCACCACAAATCAGCCCTATTGCTTCGACAGAGTTAGCCCAGCAGTTTAGCTCTTTTGCCCATATAATGAGTTAGAAAAAAATGGCCTGCTGCCTATACAAAGTTAACGCAACAAATCAGCCTTGTTACCCATACAGAGAAGATGACACCAGAAATGAACCTTATTTCCCCTATAGAAAAGCGTGCACAATGAATTTGCCCTCTTGCCCACATAGGAAGTGCAAAAAATAGCCCATTTGTGCACACAGAGAGCTAGCACAACAAATTAGCTGTACTGGCCTCAGACAGAGAGTTAGCATAGCAAATTAGCTGTGTTGCCCATATAGAAAACCTTAGCTCAACAAAGTAACCCTGTTGCCCTTTGAGTTAGCACCACAAATAAGCTGTGTTTCCCTTAGAGTTAACCCTTTTACCTACACTGGGAGGTAGCAGAACAAATTAACCCCGTTGCTCATAGACAAAGAGTTAGCTCAACGCATCAGGCGTGTTGCCAGATTAAATCTGTCAGTCATTTGCGGTCTCCATCATATCGGTAAGCAGACATGCCCTCACATGACTCATCCGTGATCAGAGAGTGTGGACTCACTCAGAGCACACAGAGACACGGCTGAGATCTTTCCACAAGTTCTGTGACATTTTCAGAGGTTAAGAGGCCTCTTCTAGTAAGAAGGTTTACAAAGGGCTGCAAAGGTATTCCGATCACAGAAAACAGGGGTCCTCAGGGGTGACAGCCAGGAACACAAGCTCAGAGGGAGAAAAGCACCATGAGAGGCCAGATATCATCATAGGAGGCTTTGGTGGTGGCATTTTTAAGAGGCATTGAGATGGGCAAAGCCATCATCTTCACTCCCCATTCAGGTCCCATTGTCTTCTGATGTCGGTGGTTACGGTTCCCTGAGCATTACATGTTCGGTGTCCATAACTATAGTCTGCCTTCAAACCATCTTCGATCCATAGGTCAATAGCTACGTTTTTTTATTGGTTCAGTGGGGAAATGGATTTAGGTCTGTTTTGGCTGATTTTTTTTTTTTGTTTTGCGTTCGGTTAGGTACTTATTTTTGGTGATAAACAAGCATGCTTCAGCAGCAGCGCCTTGAAATCTGTAAACAACCCATTTGTAAATAGTCAAAATGAGGTTTCACACGTTCAATTTTACTTTTATTGGTGTTCACAGCCTTGTTACACTCAGGTTCACGGAGCAAATTACTGTGATGCTTGACATTTTTCATAGACAGGCTGTTCGGCGGGCAGCATAGTCCATCACAAAGAGTCACCACGCTGAACTCTTACCCCCCCAACTTCCTCTTCTGTGTCAAGTCAACTGTGTGGCCAGACTGAGTCTCCTGAAACATAAGGTGCCAACAGATATTTTGGAGACTAGGCCAATTCCCCAGCTGGCTACAAAGTGGGAGAGAAAGAGTGTGCTTGAAATACAACAGGGGCGGAGAAGCCAAAGGGCATCCTTGCGGACAGCTGCAAGGCTGCGGACCATGAGCACACACTGCCCACTCGTGCAAACAGAGGCTCATCCGAGAGAAGCCTTGATGATCACAAATCCACAGGAAGCATCCTGAGAAGCTGGCGGAGAAGTGCAGCTCGATCAGCAGCATGGAGGATTTTGGGAATCCAGTCAAAGATGACACTTAAGTCTTTGGGACAGGCGCAAATGTGACATTCTGCTACAGGCATAATCTGTCTCATTGTTTGTTTTATTTATTTAGTAGTAATACATTTTTAAAGGTGCTTACTAGCAGAAGGGACATTGACTGCCATCCGTATGTGTACCGTATGTGTATACGTACCAGTAGTGGTGAGCCAGAGGGATAGCAGCTGGGTGAAAATGAGAAGGGACGTTCTGTGGTTGAGTCACCTCACAGATCTGTGAGGGAGGAGCTTGATAACTCTGAGAATGTCCAGGCCCCAAACATGATTTGGGAATAGCAAGAGATTCTGCAGGGTGGGAGCCCGTCCTTTCGAGAGACTTGAGCAGGAGGGCTACTGGGATTGACCACTAGGAGCTAAAATGAATATACCGACTGAGCTCTAAACTGAGCTCTTGATGAATCCACGGTCATATGGATGTTCCCCCTTCTGGTGGAAGTATCACAAAACACCCTGAAGTTAAAGCACTTCCACAGCTAATGAGGAAAACAGTCTTAAACTTCTTTTTTTAATCTCAGAAGAAACCCGTGAGAATTTTCCATTTGAACTCTGACGTCACTGAGACCAGATGTTCCTCAAAGTCCCCGGACAACCTGCTCCCGCACACTTAACCCAAGAAAAACGAAACCAGAACGGGCGGAACTGTCTCGGATAATGCCGGCCTTTTGCACTGCATAAACCGGTAAGCATCACATGGCACGCAGGGTTCACGATGGAAAGCTCTGAAGGAAGCGTGAGGAGCCACATCACTGAGGTCTCCCTGTAGAGCGTTTCTGCAAGTCCAGTTCTGATGTAGGTCGAACTTCCATTAACACACCTACTGAGCACCATCTGGCTATAACACAGTCATCTTCCATCCATTTTTACTTCGGACTGCAGTTCTACCGCAGACGGAGACCTCCCGCCTCACCCTTCCCCCCTCGCTGGCAGAGAGGTTCCCTGTATTGGCCAGACTCCTCGTTGCGGGATTCCTGAAAACACGCCTTTACATCGTGCCTCTGCCTTCCTGTCAGTGAAGATTGGCAGCAGAGCCGTCAGGCGAGCGTCTGGGTGGGCTGACCTGTTGGCCCCTCCCCCAAAGGCGTCTGAGCAGCCTAGGAGAGGGAGGCAGAGTGGCAAAGAG
>JAODLC010000105.1:912623-928416 GCA_026781145.1 Hippopotamyrus pictus
TGCGGACGTCAGCTGTAACCACACGGATGTGCGGTGTAACCGCAGGGACATGCAGTGAAACCACAGAGAGGTCCACTCTATCCATGCGGACGTCAGCTGTAACCACACGGATGTGCGGTGTAACCGCAGGGACATGCAGTGAAACCACAGAGAGGTCCACTGTATCCATGCGGACGTCAGCTGTAGCTACACAGATGTCCAATGTAACCACAAGGACATCCACTGTAACCATATGGATGTCCACTCTAACCATGCGGACATCAACTGTATCCACGTGGACATTAACTCAAAGGCATAAATCCCAGGGGTGGGAGGGACTCAAATCCCCTCCTTCATGAGGTCTGTCCACTGCCCCCCCCCCCTTTTTAAATAGTAAATAATATCTACTGAAAGCACTTTTGTTAGTTGTAAATGCAAACCAGACTTCATTCCCCCATCCTTCACAGTGGTTTGATCCACTGCCTGCTATTCTGAATGCTATTATATCTCAGTACTCACTGACCACCAGTAAGTAGCGGCTTTACAAATGTAAACTTAAGACAGAGTATGTGCCAAACTTGTTTCTTTACTTCTACCACTCAGTAGACTAACACTCATTTGCATTCGTAAAAAGGCTGCTAATCGTCAGCTCTGTTGCCTCCTGGGTGAATCTTTAGCTTCATTAGCATTACCACTGTAAATAACAAACTGCATGCTGCGTGTTTGTTTTGTCAGCCAGCCGAAATGGCAACAAGTAAAACAAAAGTGCACAGTAATATCATAGGCAACCTGACAGTCTTCATTAAAGAATTAATTGCTTATGGAAACATTAAAATAATGGCATTATTAGGCAAAGTACATAGAGAGAACAGAGTTGCCCTATATTTGGTGGTATAATTGTACATATTTTGTTTTGAAAAACACTACAATAAATATTTTTGAATTTTAAATTTTTTTTTGTTTGATTTAGTTGAGTTATTCATTGAGGTTTTTCTACTGCTTTCAGAACTGTACTATTTTGAGGGTTATATTTAAGTAAAACATCTCAAGCAGACTCAGATTAGTCCAGTGTAATGACTTTATGACGTATTTAAAACATCTGAACATGCTAACTTTACCAGTCAGTTCTCTAGTACATATAATAATGGGGGTTTCTCTATAAACATTTAATACAAGTATAACTTATGCCGGCATCTTTCGTGTTTGTGTGTGTGTCCCCACCAATGAAATGAAATTTTCATCCATACGTGTACTAAAACAACACGGATGTGCACTGTAGCCACACGGATGTGCACTGTTTCCCAGTTGTGGTTAGGAGGTGTTTTCAGGGCACGCCAGTAATCTGGTTTTACCTGGTGGGGTTTGCCAGGTATAAACGGTGAAGCACCTGGGGGTGTCGGGAATGGGAGGGGCTCACAGAGACATCGGGACAGATTTTGTTGAGAGTTGAGGCCGGCGGGGGTACAGCGGCAGCCGATATGTGACTTTGTAGAGATGCACCTCGACTACCCTGCTCAAGGGTACAACAGAAGAACCGTTCGTGTGACCTTGCAGCGCTTTTTGGTCACAAGTGCTGGTGGCTTCCAGTTTAACTGCCCTCCTGAGCACGAATTGGCCGCACGGCAGTAAGCAGGATGCCTTCGCTCCGGTCCAGGGAATGAACACACGCGGGGACCGCCGTGAAAGTCACCCCTCTGGTGGAAAAAATAACAGCTCATGATCCATAAGTGCCAGCAATTAGGCAGAAGTGCACGGACGAGCTCACCCTCGAACTCCACCTCGGGGCATCATCAAGAAGCTTATTATTCGTAGTTTATAAAGAGTATTTTGTTCTGCGCCTGTGAACTCCAGGGCCAAGCTGACCGAAGCCAGAGTAAAATATGAAGTGCAACATCAGCGCCCCCTAGGGGAAGGATATATTAATGCTTCGGCGAAGCTTGGGCAGGTTTGATTCTGGCACCAGGTGCTTACGGGGGATTTTCTTGTCTTCACTATGTGCATGTCGCCCCCCTAACACCGTCACGAGGTGCCCGGTGAACGGCTGAAGCTGAGGGCGCCTTCCTGGGAGCGTGTTTGGGGTTGTTTAGGATGCGCCCTGTTTGGCCGCTGGTGCTGTCTGCCGTAGACCCTGGGATTTAGGCACCCCCCCCCCCCCCCCAATTATGTATGCGCTTTCTGACAATGAAAACCAGATTGGATGGAGAAGCCTTTTCTGTCTGTTACCGAAGGAGAGTTTGGTTCAGAAGCCTGGGGGAAAAAGGCCATGTCCTTCTATCTGTCTTGCCCCCCCTAGAAATAAAACCACTGCCTACAAACACACAATCCCCCCCACCATCAAAAAATAAAATTACAGTCATCACTTATTCTCTGTTTTTCTGTATGCATAATAAATGCATGAATGGATGTTTACATTTATAGGACATTTATAGATTAAATGTAGGATTAAAGATTGTCAGTTAAAAATAGCTCATTAATAGTGTGTTCGGGTCCAAGATGAGAACAGACCCCTCCACCCCCAAGAGCGAGGAAGTATAGCTAAAATGTCTTGAGACTCCTTGTGCTGGAGAAGAGGGGGGAGAAGCAAACAAGAGACTAGGGAAATGTTATGTATTATGTATTGGTGAGACAGCTGGAGCGGTTCTGCTGCCACAGTCTCACTCTTACCTGAACACACTGCACCTCTGCGGGGGCTGGGATCGTCTTTATAAAGAGCACTGCAATGGTCACTGTGGATTCATGCATGATTTGTGGGGAAGGTAATCCTGTAAGCTAGTTATAAAAATACTTTCATCTGCTCAAAAAACACACACAATTTACCCTTAGATGCCTATTTATTTATTTAATATTATTTGATGCAGTTTTGACTCAATCTTTAAGATATGCTTTATACTTTTTTATCCGTAATAATTTACCCAAAACATTAGAAATTGCTTCAAATTTCTTTTTTATGACTATTCGCGCAAAAGCTATCGGGTCGGTAGCGACGCAACGTATGAAATAGTGTTACAAAAAACGTCCATATGTTGACATGACGGGAAGCTACCGACCAGAACGTGAAGTCTGCAGTTATCGAGTGTTATCTGATACAGCTCCAGCTCCGACGTCGTCCCAGAGGTACTGTATGTTTAGTCTGTAACAGTTTACCATCAAAAAGAAAAAAAAAATTACTAAAAGTTTACTACAACTTTTTATTTGAGAGAATGGCATTTGGTCACTATTGACCTGATAATGTTATGCTGTAATGTATATCGCGGTTTCGGATAATGCGTTTGTAAAAGAGTACACAGACGAAGAGGTGTACCCCAAATGGCGGATTGCTGTAGTGTCTCCTAGGAGCCATGTCACAATGACCATAAAAATGTCACTGTAGTTTGTGATTATTGTGTTGAGTAACACATTATCAGACTTAAAATTGTTATTGTTATTACATAAATACATGTATAATGTATATACTAATTGTTATTATTGCTAGTTGCTATTAGCCTAGGGTACAAAATAGGCCTATTAAGAATTAATTTAATTTAATAATGTTCATAAAACTTAAAAATTGTTCAGAAAGTGTTGAGTAGTCATGGAAGAAACATTCAGTAAATGTTTGCCAAGTCATGGCCATTTGTGGCTTGATTTTTATTTTTATTTTTTTAACATGCTGGGTCCTTAAAGGTATATAAAATTGTTTGTAGAATGGACCATGCATCTCAGGGTTAAACACTGTCAGCATGTAAAAGGGAAATGAGGTCACTCATAAGATTGATGTGATCCGTAATGGTTACATCAACGTTACTGTAGGGTCACTTTTGAGAGTGTCTAAGCTATTCTCCTTCATTATTGATGGCTAAGGAAAGGGTGTATGAGAAAGATCCTCAATCTCGTGAAATTCAGTGTATGCCCTGCACTCTGCTTCCCTCTAGTGGCCACTATGGGAACTCTCGCCTGAGACAACTGCAACAACTTCACAGCATGGAAAGTTATTGCAAAAGCAGCCAGGCAGGTGTGACTGGAAGATTGCAGAAATGGCACTTTATTTATGTGCAGTTTTAGAGACGAGTTTCACAAAACAGGGAGAGGATTCGAAAATGAAATCAAAACAGTACATCAGCTCTTAGGAGGGTCGATGGCAGGCTGTCGCTCTGCCACAAGCCAAACACAGTCACATGACCATGGCCATGCGGTCCCCCACTTCCAGTAACAGCCGAGATGCCAGAGGACCAGGTGCCTGTCATTAGTGCCGGTGAAGGAACTGAATAACCCCATGGTCCTCCAGCTTCTTCAGGACCTGTGCTTCATGGGTGATGTTGTGCTGAGAGGTCTGGAAATGAGGCAGACACGCAAGATCGTGACGAAGGCAGGTTCGTCAAAGAAGTCCGATGTCCAGGATCAGAAAGACCCAGGCAGTGGGCTGATACAGTGCCTTTCAGGAGGCTAAGAAACTTAGACTTCCTACACAGGAAAGCATCGAGAGAGCTTGCCAATGTTACTTTACAATAAACACCTGCCAAACACCTGCCAAACACCTGCCGTGACGGTTCTTGTATCATTACCCCTAATATGCATAAAAATTGAATAAATGATTCTATATTATATTCTAGTTATATGGATATATGGATGTAATTACTGAATTAGTCTTAAAGCAGTAAGTCAGATATTTAATATCTAATCGTAAATAAAGTTTTCAGTTATTTTACATCCTTTAAAACTTATGAATGATCCACCAAAAACTATAGCTATGAGACTCTACAGCTTTAAAACATGATGATGTTAATAAACCTGTTACTAACCAAATGTTTTTTTTTTTTTTTGTGGTTGAGAACCAAACGGTAAGTCATATTCACAAGAAAAAATGTTTTCTTTTATTCCACACCCAAAAACATCCACTCACAATCATGGAGTCTATCTTGTCTCTCCCAAAGTAATGAATCAAGTCGTTCTTGTCACTGGGGTAGCCGAATCCTGCTAGGTGGACCACACTGCAGAAGTTCAAAGCCACATAGACAGCCAGGATCCCAGAGGTCGGGCAGACAGCTTTCTGCAAACAGGAGCGGAGAAATCACACAATACAAGCAGGAGTTATTAACTGAAGCCAGTAGGGGGCATGCTGACCTGGGCTCCTCAGCTTGTGATGTTCACGGGGAGGTTTACGTCATACGAAACTGTCATAGCCCTGGGGATTTCGGCTGGTTGATCAATAATTTCATAAGTTTAACCATCTCCTTTTTTCCAGATGTGAACAGAAAATAAATGTGAGGGATCGCAAAAAACTGAAAATACACTATATTGCCAAAATTTTTGGGACTCTGCCTTTATAGACACATGAAATTTAATGGCATCCCATTCTTAATGCATAGGCTTTAATATGGAATTGGCCAACCCTTTGCAGCTATAACAGCTTCAGCTTTTCTGGGAAGGCTGTCCACAAGGTTTAGCAGTGTGTACATGGGAATTTTTGACCATTCTTCCAGGAGAGCATTTATGAGGTCAGGCACTGATGTTGGATGAGAAGGCCTGGCTCGCAATCTTCGCTCTAATTCATCCCAAAGGTGTTCTATAGGGTTGAGGTCAGGGCTCTGTGCAGGCCAGTCAAGTTCCTCCACACCAGACTTGCTCATCCATGTCCTTATGAAACTTGCTTTATGCACTGGTGTGCAGTCATGTTGGAACAGTAAGGGGCCATCCCCAGACTATTCATACAAAGATGGGAGTATGAAATCTCTTCTGCACACTGTGTGCCTCATTATGCGTTGTCTCCGCTGTGATTTTACGTGGCCTATGACTTTGTGGCTGAGTTCCCATTGCTTCCACTATAATACCACTAACAGTTGACCGTGGAGTAGCAAGGAAATTTCACAAATGGACTTATTGCACTGGTGGCATCCTATCACGGTACCACGCTTGAATTCACTGAGCTCCTGAGAGGGACCCATTCTTTCACAAATGTTTGTAGAAACAGTCTGCATGCCTAGGTGCTTGATTTTGTACACCTTTGGCAATGGAAGTAATTGGAACACCTGAATTCAATGATTTGGAGGGGTGACCCAATACTTACAAAGTATTTTAGCCTATCGAATTGGCCACACAAGTAAAACCTTGGATTGTGAATAACTTGGTCTGAGCGTTTTGCAAGATAAGCAAAAATTTTAAATAAAATTTTAACTTGATAAATGAGCAAGGTCTCACAATACGAGCATTACATATACGCTTTGTCTGTAATTACAACTGAGCTGAAGGTGGTTCTCTCTCTCTGTCGCTGCGGGATTGTGGGTAATCATTTCCCATGCTTGGTCTCAGTCACCGTGCCTCACTCATATAGTCAAAATTTAGTAGAAAAGCACCACCCGAATAAGGGCATAGCAGTGCGAGCGATGCATTGTTGTTAAACAGATGCAATGTCCACATTTCCACGAAATCGAAAAGGAGGCAAAAGTAGGCGCCATTGGATAGGTTCCTTGTTAAAGTTGCACAAAAAGAAAAAGATTCCAGTGAGCCAACAGATACCAGTAATTCCATTATTTATAGTGATAGTCGTCCTTCAAAATAACCCTCTTCTTCTTCTCCTCTCTCGTCTCCCTCACACCATCCACAACTCTTTTCAAAGGTAAAGTGCAGGTTAATTTTTTAATATATTTTTACTTTATATTTTGTATTAATAATTTTAATATGAATATTTTTGGGGTGTGGAGCGAATTATCTGATTTTCCATTATTTATAATGGGAAAATTCGCTTTGACATACAAGTGCTTTGGATTGCAAGCATGTTTCCGAAACGAACTATGCTTGCAAACCAAGGTACCACTCTACTTTATAAAGGTAGGATGCTCTGATAAAGCATTTGTCTATTGAGATATGCTACCTGTAGTTTTAACTCTGGTAATACAATCTGGTAAGGTATTTCAGACCGTCATAATGCCTGCTTACATTACATTAGTTTGTGTTTTTCATTTAATTTAGTTATTTATTATTTTTTGGACTATGCACTATTAGTTTCAGCCCATAAAAATGAAAGCGTGTTTCGGTAGGGTAGTACCGATCAATAGATATTTCTGTTGAAACATGCTGAGGTAAGACAAACCGCCAGAAAACCAGAACCAGCCTACAGGCCGTGGGTAGGAACGTGTATGCTACAGGTCTGCTTTGTTTAAATTCGGCTTAGCCAAAGGGCCGGTGTGTGTGTGAAGGATTATGGGATACCCTTTAGGTTAGCCGTTCAGACCCAGGTGTGAGAACTCTTCAGCCAATCAGTTCTCTAATTAGTAATCAAATTAGGGAGTTGCAACGAAAGGCTGCATACACAGCGGCCCTTTCTGGATAAGACTGGCCGCCCCTGGTTACGGGAACATTTCTCCAATATGTCGTTTGCTTTGTCACACGGCTTTTGAACAGGGATAACACTGAGCTTCTTAGCTACCTATTCATTCCTGCTCAAACGTAATAGAGGCCTATACTAGAGGTGCACTATAATCACCATAATCGGGGTCAGTATTGGCACCAATTCTTGCCTAATTAGACGGACTGGGTATCAGCCATATGTCACCAATCCACGTCCGATACTTATTTTGTTTTCGGCAGTTCGTAAAGAGAGAGCTGCTATTTCTTGGTAGATCGATTTGTGCAATCAATCGCATGAGAGCTCTTTCCCATTTTAGATGCATTTTTTGCGGTACGCAAACTGTTGCCTTTCAGTGTTTGTCACTTACTTGGTATGAGGGTGACTTCCGTCTGCTGTGATGTCACACGCAATATGGGGAGCCCCGGAACATCAGATAAGAGGGTGGCGATAGTAAATGCGACTCGCATGCTTGCAAAACAAACTGACAAACATGTCTGTGATCTGCAAGTATTTTACATAGCTTTTTACGTTTAGTCTTTGTAAAAACTAAGTTTTGAGAGGAAGTAGCATCGCTGTGTACAATATAACTAATTTAATCAAGCACCTTAAACTTCATCACATGAAAGAACATGAGTTCAGATAAGCTAAATAGAAAAAAGTTGAAGGTTAAAAAAAACCAGTGGACTGAAGCATTTAGTCAACATGAAAAACTTCCAAACAATAGCTCAAAAGTGTCAAAAATAACAGAAAAGTGACTAGAACTCATTGTTCTAGATGTCGTAGACAATGTGGGATTTTGTTACTTGATGGAACATCTAGACCCAAGGCACATTTTGCCATCTCGAAAATATATTTCTGAGATGGCTTTACTCTAGAGTGATTACGCTCATTGAGGAACAAGTTAATGATGTGCAGTCAATGAGTTTCACTACAGACACAGTATTTGGATCTCGGATGTGTGCCTCATGGGTGAACCTGCAAAGCTACGACTTTCAGAGCATAGTGCTACAACTTAAAGACAGTGGTGGCATAATGGTTAAAGAAGTGCACTTGCAATCAATAGATTGCTAGTGTGAATCCACAATCAGCAAAGTACAGACATGGACAAATTTGTTGGTACCCTTTCAGTTCACTGAAACAATATATTCATTTCTCCTGAAAAGTGACTCAAATAAAATCAATTGTCTGAATGAATATATGCATGCCTTTAGAATGCGATAGAGTAAACCGATACAATTGTGAAAACAAATTGTTGTTTATGCAGTCTGCATCTTGTCGAAATGAAGCATCTGCCCTTTCTATAACCTCTGCTTCATAGGCCTCACCCAATTGCAGCTTTTTCTTGATTTCCTGCTGTCTGATAAGCATGTTCCAAACTTACACTTCCGTCCTCTGGCCAGCTTTTCTGCTCCTATCTAATGAGCACAATATTAAAACACATATTGCTACACTAAGGTTAACTCTTAATTCTGTTGAGCTTACATTCTTGGGTGTTAGCTGCCAAACACACAGGCACTCTTGCATCAGCATATAAATGTGCACCGCTCTGTGGCGCGTCAACAATGACGACTAATCACTTTCGCTATTAAAGAACTTCGTGGATGAGATACCAGCACTTGACTTTCAAATGCCATCAGAGAAATGCTGGATAAGAGGACAATCCCAGTAAACAAAGGGCACGCAATTGTGCAAGACAGTGGGAGTAATATGAAAAAAAGCATTGGATGATTTAGGAGTCACTAGTTTGGACTGTTTTGTGCTCTCGCTACACCCTGTGATACATGAGGGGCTGCTATCGCAACGAAGTGTAAATAAAGTCGTTGAAAGTTCAGCTACTATGAAATTTCAATCTCAACTACTTATTTAGTAACGTAACTAATATATAGTTTACATTAGGTCTTTGTTTGTTTTGCCTTTTGGCTGATGTTACAATGGTGTTCTGTAATTATATTCGCCTGGTAATAACATGCCCAGCAGAACCTGCTCACTTACACCCGGGCTGTAGGGAACCTGTAGCAGATCGCTGGCTGTGTGGCGCATGAAGAAGGGATCCAGTATGCGGAATTGAGACGTCCTGCCCAGCCAGATTTGGGGCGGTGGTTTCCAGAAGCCCCACTGTACCTGGTTAAGTAAACCCAGGGAGGACACTTTCTCTTCCAGGAACAAAGAAATACAAATTGCTCTACTAGATGTTTGGTCCAGAGGTAAATACTTACTATCTTCTTATTGTACAGAATGTCTCTAAGCCAAATCAGGTCTACTAGCTTGAAGGGTACAAGCACCATTAGGGTATCTGGTTCGTTGTGCACGTTGGGGTCGTAGAAGGCCGACTCAGGGTAGGCGAAGCGCATGGTGGTCTTGTTGCCTACATCCTTCTCAAAGCCCCTCACGGGACCATCGTTGACCCTGTAAACAGGCAAAAAACAGATCATAAGGTAGCTACTCATGCAGATGCACACAGACAGTGTCAGTGATGTAAATAATGACGGCTGTCACAGTCACCAGATCCCAGCACATTTCAAGACCTGAACAACAAAGACACACCATTCATGCAGCCATCTTCCACCTGCGTACCCCAGTCAGGGTCGGGAGTCTGTCCCAGTCAGCACAGGGCATAAGGTTGGGGACTCCCTGGATGGGATGCCAGTCTATGGAATGGGACGCACACTCAAACACACTATCATGCACTATATATAATTTAGAGCAGTGTTCCCCATGTGGACCCCATCACAGTCCACATTTTTGCTCCCTCCCCTTCCCTGACACACCTCGTATAGATATTCAATGCTTTTGATTGGTTGGAAGCTGGCAGGGAGCAAAAATGTGGACTATCACCCAGTACCTATGGACAGGGTTGGGAAACACCGAATTAGACACACCAATTTCTCTAAAGCCATGTCTCTGGATTGCATTAGTGTCTGGACAAGACCTGTATAGAAATTCCACACACGCAGAAAGGTGGCGGAGGTTAAAACACGCCAGACGTAGACCTGTCGCCAGTGTCACCCTCTTATCAAACAGTGCGACTGATTATGAAGGAGTGACGAATCTCCAGCACAACTCAAGACACCCAAGATAAGGTGCGCTGGTGTTTCCTGGTGACTGCTGGAGGACCAAGACCCTACACAAACACACACACCCACATGTTATCGCTGCTACTTCCCTTTCAGAGCTTGCCTGTACATCTGTGCAGTAACAAGCTAGCATTAGCTATCAATATGGCCAGCTGCTAAAGCAAAAATCATACAGTATCCCGCTCATCTATTAGCAATTAGCATGAATACACGTTACATTCTATAAATAGTGTCCTTCAGCTCAAACATCCAGACCTACCAGGCTACATCTGGTGTGTGTAGGTCATGGACGGAATGTTTGGCAGCTGTTAACTCTGAAGCTACATAAAACTGGAGGTGAATGAAAGCAGAGCGTTTTCCCTCCGAAGAATAAACACACCCTCATTGTTTCTTTATTAATTTATCACTGATTATAATTTTGTGCACAGGTAATTAGACCTGGATAGCTATATTATATTTATTAAGAAAAACAGTAGTCCAGTTTTCTGCACCAAAAGCAGCGGTTTTATTAGCTGTAATGTGATATGAACATCCATCCATCCATCCATCCATTTTCCAAGCCGCTTATTCTACTGGGTCGTGGGGGGTCCGGAGCCTATCCCGGAAGCAATGGGCACGAGGCAGGGAACAACCCTGGACAGGGGGCCAGCCCATCGCAGGGTGATATGAACAATAAACAATAAATTTAAAATATTTGTTATAACAATGTAGTAACAAGCACACAGGCACATTACCACAAAACCAGGCCTTCTTCTTAACACCTGAACATGTTAAACTTACTGATGCTCCCAAAGTGGACGACACCCTAGTTTAATGTTACACATCTGCTTTACAATGTACTGACATACAAAACTAATGAAAGCATTTCACTACCAGTACCTACCGAAAAGCTTTTTGCTCTACTGTGGTGAAAGGATGCAGACCTTTTTTCACCACGGACTTTGTCACAGCCCGGTAGCACTCGTTCACCCCTCTCCTCGTTACATTTCGCTGCCTGGAAACCTAGCATGAACGCGTTTCGTTTTTTCCCGACATGACGCGACTGCTGCCTCAGAGGAGTTATCGCTGCCACCCTGCATGTCATCTTCTAAAATAGATGAAACAAACACATGGCTTTAAATGCCGTGTTGGCAGCTTAGATGCTTAAGCATAGTAGCATATTTTTAAAATGCAGTCATGCCCTGGACCGCTTCCGGCGCTCCATCATGCGGATTCCAAGTCGCGGCACATGATTTCAGGTCATGTGACATAAAAAGTCCGGATGAATCGTTAGAGGAATCAGAGGTGTAAGACTCTATTTTTACCTGATGACCACATCGTACTGGTTGATGGTGTTCCCCAGGGACTTGTTCTTCATGCCGACCCCATTTCCAATGACCACACAGGTTCTGCACTTTGAGCTGCAGATAGATCCAAACCAGTGAGTCATAGTCTTCCATTAATATAAAATTTCTTGAAGCTACAAAATGGGGAAAATCTATGAAATATATAATTATTAAGGGGCGACGTGGTGGTGCAGTGGTTAGCACTGTTGCCTCACACCTCTGGGGCCTGGGATCGAGTCTCCGCCTGGGTTTCATGTGTGTGGAGTTTGCATGTTCTCCCCGTGTCGTCGTGGGGTTTCCTCCGGATACTCTGGTTTCCCCCCACAGTCCAAAGACATGCTGAGGCTAATTGGAGTTACTAAATTGCCCATAGGTGTGCATGTGTGAGTGAATGGTGTGTGATGGGCTGGCCCCCCGGCCAGGGTTGTTCCCTGTCTCGTGCCCATTGCTTCCAGGAAAGGCTCCGGACCCCCCACAACCCAGTAGGACAAGCGGGTTGGAAAATGGATGGATGGATATAATTATTACTCATTCAAAAAGTGAACTCAGTTTAAGAGAGTGTAGACAGGTAATTCCTAAGTTAATGCAGAACGTACGTATTTATATTTGGCAGCAGGATTTGTGCCCAGTGGCTATGTTACCAGCATACCTGATGACTGAGATCTTTTACTTGCCTGGCCCTTTCTACTGGAGCTTTTCCCATCCCCCACCCCCGCAGGTACGGCCGTGACTAAGTTACTTCAGAATCCTGTATCAAGACTGAGTGGGGATCTCCTGCTTGCGCAGTGCCGCAGTGAAACCTCTTGTGATTTTTTTTTTTGTGCCTTTGCACTTTTAGCCCTAAACTGTGAAGGATTGCCCGTTGCCTGTTTTCTGCCAACTCGGAGCTGGTACTGGTGCTGGCCTGGTTCTTGCTCGGTGCCCGCGTTTCCACCAGTTTCAAAAAAGAATGTAATGGAAAAAGTTATGTAACTGTAAGTGAGAGTAAAGGTTGTATTCTGTTTTTTTGGATTTACAGAGATATCTCAGTTCTCGAACTCATTAGAACTCAAATTTCTTAAAAACTGAACCAACCAGAACTCAGTCTGAATCTCAGAAGTCAAACCGTGAACGCCGACCTAAGATAACTTGTACGCGCGAGGAAATGAGTCATGCGGCATGTCTCTCAGCGGAAACAAAAGAAAAACAAAGCTACTTTGGTGATACCAGGAAGCTTTTCAACTGATACTGCCTATCATGACTTCAGGAGAAAATGGGGCCTCAGTCGGCAGATTTTGAAGTTTTTATTAATACATTTAACTAGACATTGTTCAAGAGAAATACTGCAGTCTCATGTGCAGTCACAATTAAATTGTCTCAGTAGGGTGTTGTTAACAAGTTCACCTACTTAATAAGCTGAATGCTCTCATTACCTTTTACTGGTGTTTAAGTGCTGAAAAACACTGAGGATTTTAGAATCTACCACAGGTGACAATGGGAAAATAAGAGCTTCACAAAGCCAAGTCTGGCAGCCCTCTCTTCAAGACAGTTTCACTGCATTCCTGTGTCATATGAGTTTGAGAAAAAATGTTACTGCGGCCAGATTCTTCTTTGAAGGAACTACACTGCACACTGGGGGGGGGGGGTGGGATCAGTCAACAACACCCAGAAGAGTGAGTAATGTTTGATAACCGGTCTCCATTTTTAAGGGAACCTTAAGGCCGTCTATGAGGCACTGGCTGAATGCTTTTTTTCACAAGGCTTGACATCAATTGGGAGTATGTAGCCCAGCAAGCTAGGGATCAGTGCCAGCGTCCAGTAGCTTCAAACTCTGTGGTCGGCAAAGTAATCATAGTGCAGTTAGGCCCTTAAGTAGGGTCGGCCACCCTATCAGCGCTAGGCATCCTGGGTAATCCTCTCTGACCTCAAACTTTCCTCATTTGTATGCCACAGTGGACAAAATTATTTGCTGAATAGACACTAGCTGCACAATTTTAATGTAGATTTTACTTTTTTGTTCTGATGACTGGTCTTGTAAATTGATATTGACTTTATCATCCTGTTCTCTTCTCCAAAGACTCAATAGCAATTGTTTTAGGGTTTTACTTAGCCCATACATTCCATTACATGAATCTATAAGTAAATGTCTAAACGGATGAAACCTACTAAAACCATAAGAACGGCACATATTCAGAAGATATGGTAACACGGGCCTTAGACTTCACAACCAAAGCCTTAATCACCATGGTAACATAATATCATCAAAAAGCACTGAACAATTTGCCCAATCACGACCAACGAAGACATGTCGAACACCTTTTGTCAATCTAAAAACCGCTACTGACTGAAAATAGCAAAATGTGACACAGTTTTTAATAATGAATGACATTTAGGATCTCCTACCTCTCCAGGTGTTTAGGAATGTCATCATAGGGCAGGACTGAAAAAATGTCCCTCAGGATATCCTCTGGGGAGTGAAGATAATGCATTTTGACTTTAGACAGTCATACTATCATATGTATATCTAGTGGTTAATGTCTTTAATACCAGGTGGTGGAAAATCCCATGTATAGGTAGCAACACCAGTTGGGTTAGCGACTCCCAGCATGTCAGGCTCCTGAATGACATTTTATTAACCTGTTTACTAGAGAACCGCTCTGGCCCAGAGGCACATAGTCATGTCGTAAATAATGGGGTTGAATCTCCACCCCTGAAATTTATTTACTAACCAGTTATTAGAATTACGAGGTTACACCCCCTCCACCAACAGGGTCAGCAAAATCTACCTATGGGGTAGTGTAATGTAACTTTCTGACCAGCACAGGAGGACGGAAGTGACGTACCACTGCTATTAATGCCGTAAGGCAGCGGTAAACTGGATGAAAAGTCCCTCCAGAAGAATTCCTTCAGCCTCAGGAAGAGATGCGTGTTTCTGCTCACGCTGGGTGTCACATGCAGCGTAAGAAAGGGAAGAGGCACAATCACAATTGATATGTCTTTTAAAATATAAAATCAAAAGAAAAAATATAATACATATATCACAGTTGTATATATGTCTGCATGTGTATACAGCATGTATATTATAATGTTGTCAAAAAAAAAAAATCGATTCTCAGACACTAATCGATACTAAAATTCAGTATCGAGTTCGATATCATTTAGCGCTGGTATCGATACTTAAATGCCAGTTTTGCATCTGCAAGTTCATGGAAATCACCAGCAGACAACAATTTTCAACAGGCATTGCAGCGGGCAACCCCTCCCCCGATAATGGCTGCCTGGAGGACCCATTGTTTTACATGAGTGACACACTTTAATTAAACATGGCAGTGGGCGAAAGCAGCTCCAGCTTTAGTTCTGCAGCACCAAGCTTGATAGAGAATGTAAAAAGTAGGAGCACTGTCTGGAAATACACTGCTCAAAAAAATTAAAGGAACACTTAGAAAATACATCAGATCTCAATGGGAAAAAAATCATACTGGATATCTATACTGATATGGACAGTACAATGTGTTAGGAATGAAGGGATGCCACATTGTTTGATGGAAATGAAAATTATCAACCTACAGAGGACTGAATTCAAAGAGACCCTGAAAATCAGAGTGAAAAAAATGATGCGGCAGGCTAGTCCATTTTGCTGAAAATTCATTGCAGCATCTCAAAATCGTACTCAGTAGTTTGTATGGCCTCCATGCGCTTGATTGCATGCCTGACAATGTCGGGGTATCCTCCTAATAAGACGACGGATGGTGTCCTGGGGGATCTCCATCCACATCTGGACCAGGGCATCACTGAGCTCCTGGATGGTCTGAGGTGCAACCTGGTGCCGTCAGATGGATCAAAACATAATGTCCCAGAGACATTCTGTTGGATTTAGGTCAGGCGAGCGTGGGGGCCAGTCAATGGTATCAATGCCTTTATCCTCCTGGAAATGCCTGCATACTCTTGCCACATGAGGCCGGGCATTGTCGTGCACCAGGAGGAACCCAGGACCCACTGCACCAGCGTAGGGTGTGACAATGGGTCCAAGGATTCCATCCCGATACCTAATGGCAGTGAAGGTGCCGTTGTCTAGCCTGTAGAGGTCTGTGTGTCCCTCCATGGATATGCCT
>JAODLC010000105.1:946639-958493 GCA_026781145.1 Hippopotamyrus pictus
ATGACAAAAACTGGTTAGAGAGGGGGCCTCCAGTGAATTTTTGCTTGGGGCCCCAACAGACCCTAGGATCGCCTCTGCGCTCTGGTGACATCATGATGCTGCAGATTCAGCAAGTGGCTGACCCCCCCCTCCCCCCGGCCCCCCAGTAACTGTAACGGAAAGGCCGCTATGTCCCTGGGGGCCACTGCGTCCCGGGGTGCCGGCCTCTCAAAGGGTGCTTTATGCAGCGAGGCCCCCTGACTGGCGGCCTCACGCTCCCGCCGTCGGCACGGTAACGGAAAGCCGCGCCTTTCGGAATAGCAGGCAGGGCAGCGGAGAGAGCAGCGTTTGTCCGGCGGCCCTGGACTGCAGTGGGCGTGGCATTTCCCGAATAGCTGAGATTTTTGGGAGCCAGAAAGTGCTAAGGGGAGTTACCCTCGAGTCACCCCTCCCCCCCCCTTGTTTGTGACTCGCAGTGGGAGCCTGTGCAGTACTTCAACAACAAGAGCATCTGCGACCTGCTGGAGGAGAAGTTCAAAGGCATCATTTCAGTCCTGGTGGGTGGAGGAGGCCATGGGGGGGTGGGCGCTCTCTTCTCACTGTGTCATTCCTCTGCCCCTACACCCTGCGCTCCATACATAACTGTTCCCCAATTCCCTTCCCAGGATGAGGAGTGTCTGAGGCCTGGGGACGCCAGTGACATCACCTTCCTGGAGAAGCTGGAGGTCACCGTCGGGGATCACCCCCACTTTGTCACGTGAGCCCCCCCAACCCTAACCCTAACCCTAAACTCCCCCCATCCCCCGTCATTCCAGCTCCCATCTTCACGCCACACTCATAGGCCTGGAATTTCGACCCTGACTCTCGCCAGGGCATGAGCGCACTAAAATGACCGTATTCATGCATAACATTTCAATTTTATAAGTTTTAACCCATGGCCATTTATGTATATTTTCTTTACTTCACATGGATGACGTGAAATAACTCACTAAGTTGTATTTTCCTGAATCAGACACAAGCTGGCCGATGGAAAGACCCGGAAAGCAATCGGCAGAGAGGAGTTCAGGCTGCTTCACTATGCCGGAGAGGTCAACTATAACGTCAACGGTGAGGGCAGGGTGTTACCGCAGGGCAGGAAGTAATAGGAGTCTGATGAATGACTGACTGGCTACCGCTTTAATTTTGTCTCATTCTGTTGTTGTTTGTAGGGTTTCTGGACAAGAACAATGACCTCCTCTACCGGAACCTCAAAGAGGTAGTTTTACCTGCTGTAGTCAGACGGCACCATGCTTCATTCTAGCTCTCCACTGATATCGCCATGCCCCCCCCCCCCCATCACCACCTGCAGATGATGTGTCGCTCAGAGAACAGGATCCTCACACAGTGCTTCGAGCGGGATGAGCTGACTGACCAGAAGCGCCCTGAGACGGTAAGTCGTATTTCACACTTACGCACGGACACAAACGCACACTAAGGACATAAGTGCTGTAAGCAACTCACAAGAGATACAATTGTAGAGATGTAGCTACAGAATCTTAAGCATGTAAACACAGAAGCTTCATGAACATTTGAACATTGTTACTCATACCAGGCACAGAAACACTCACTGTGTATGACCATAAACATGCAGACCCCATAGCTATGCAGAGATCCTCCCACAAATGTCAAGTGCTGTAAGCTCCTTTCATTTCGCCCCCTACCCACACATCTTGGAATGCCCATTCTAAGCCCCGCCCACCACACCTACCAGCCGAGCATCTCATTGGCCGACCTGAAACATTTCGCCTTATCGGTGGAAAAACTTGCATGCTTTCGTCAGTTGGGTTCATCACATCGGTCATTCCTCTTCTCCACTGACACTTGGAACTCTCCGCTCTCTCGCCCCCTGGTCCTGTTCTCTGACGCTTCCCTTTCCTCTGGATTTTCCTCACTTTCTGTCTCTCCCCATTCTGGTGTCTGGGAATCCAGACGGCCACTCAGTTCAAGAACAGCCTGGCCAAGCTGATGGAGATCCTGATGTCCAAGGAGCCGTCGTACGTGCGCTGCATCAAGCCCAATGATGCCAAGCAGCCAGGTAGTGTGTGTGTGTTTATGTGTGAGTGTGTGTGAGCGTTTTGTAATTATTACATTGTGGAGACCAGATTTCCCCGCAATGTGATAAATCTTTTTACCCGGTGGGGACATTTTTTCAGTAACCACAAGGATAACCTTAATTTTATAATAATCTGTGACTGCAATCGAAAAAACTAAAAATGCCAAAAGTGTTGTATTTTGTTTGGTTACTTATGGTTAAGGTTAGGGCTGGGTAGGGGTTAAACCTGGCATAACTGGGATTAAGGTTATGCCCATAGAATTAAGAGGGAGTCCCCTTAAACATATGAATTAGCAGACTGTGTGTGTGTGTGTGTTTCAGCATCATTCTTTGTGCTGGTCTGTACTGCATCATTCGCTGATGTTTCTCTGTGTTCATGAGGTTTATACTGCATATGCACGTTTTATGCTGCTCTGAGTCTTTCCTCCTTGCTGTTCATCCATTCTGTGCGCCGTCAGCCCTGGGAATTGGCGTGTGGGTTTGGTTGCTGTGCCTGTGATCAGATGGTTGCTGGTTTGAATCCCTGGGTCGGGATGCTTTAGGGACTGGTTGATAACGCTCTCTTTCAATTATTTGTCATTTTGAATAAAAGTATCTGCTAAATACAAAACACAGCCAGTCTACGACACAGTCAGTCCCAGCAGGTAGGAGATGAGCCTGTGTCGGCTGTTCCAGCCTTTGGGAGGGGTTCTGCTGTAGTGCTTCACCTAACCCACGCTGGCTGTGATACTGTGCTCTGGTATAGATAAAAGTAACTAGACGGATGCAGCGGGTGGTGAGGTGGCGCAGTGGTTAGCGCTGCTGCCCCTTAGTGAGAAGATCCTGGGTTCAATCCCGGGTCCTTTCTGTGTGGAGTTCACACACTCTCCATGTGGGTTTCCACCGGGGGCTCTGGTTTCCTCCTGCGGTGTGTTGGCTCCTGCCTGCGCCCCTTGTTTCCGTGATAGGCTCCGTGACCCCAGTTGGGATTAAGTGGTGATGGATCGATGGCCGTATGCAGCAAGTTCTACTGGCACTTACGCTGTAGTTGTGTTTGACTTGTTTTTTTGTGTCAGGAGAACCCAGATTCAGGATGCAGTATCACTGTATAGTGCTGGACATTCAAGGCGGTGACATGCTCCGCCTTCATGGCTTTTAGGGCCATCCCAAAAACCCGCACCCACACTGGCCCTCCATGGATTAGGTTCCCACCCCTGCTTTAAGGGATGACATGCCCCGCCTCCATGCCCTTCTAGGGATGACATGCCCCGCCTCCATGCCCTTCTAGGGAGTGACTGCCCCACCTTCATGCCTCTCCATCCCCCTCAGGTCGCTTCGATGAGGTGTTAATCCGCCACCAGGTGAAGTACCTGGGCCTGATGCAGAGCCTGAGGATACGGCGCGCTGGGTTCGCTTACCGCCGTCGCTATGAGGTCTTCCTGCAGAGGTTAGTCGACATCACAAACAGGATGCTGTTGAGTACTGTTTATTGGGTATTGGGTGTTGGGTGCTGGATGTTGAGTGCTGCTTCTTGGGTGTTGGTTATTGAGTGTTGTTTGTTGAGTGTTGTTTGTTGAGTGTTGAGTGCTGGGTGTCAGGTGCTGTTGAGTGTTGGGTTTTCATTATTGCATGTTATGTGGGCTGTGCTAATTGTGGTAATGGAATTCTGAAGCATGACTGTATCTCCTATAGGTGTCCTACAGTGAGGTCACCGGCACCCTGTCACACACACTAAGGCCTGTGCTTGTGTCCCCTTTCACCATGCAGATACAAATCGCTGTGTCCTGAGACTTGGCCTAACTGGCAAGGGCAGCTGGCAGAGGGCGTCGCCACCCTGGTCAAACACCTAGGGTACCAGCCTGAGGAGTACAAACTGGGCAGGTAGCGTGTGTGTGTGTGTGTGTGGGGAGCATATGGGGAGGGGTGTAGGGAGGAGGGTAATGGAGGGAGTGATGGCCAGGAGGAGAGCAGGCAAAGGGACAGATGTGGAAAGAAACAGGGTCCAAATGCTTTTGGCCAAAGCAAAATCCAGCCAGGCTGTTAAAGCATCTCAAGCATGCTGCTGTTATGGAGCCAACTAGGCATAAGAGCATCTGGGCTGAGCTTCCAATGAACAATCAGTGGCACTTAAAGCAACAGCCACACAGAACGATAAAGAAGATGGCAAAAACAGAAGAGAAATTCAAATCACGATGGCCCAAAACACCACAAGCAGAGGGTTCCTATGAAGCAAGTATAGACCATAACCAAGGGTTGGCAGATGAAGAGGGGCTCAGTTGGGTGGTTGGTTGGGTGAGCTAGGTGAGGTGTTCCTGGAAGGTGGGTCTTGAGATGTTTTTTTGAAGGTCCAGATGGACTCTGATGACTGGATGTGTATGGGTAGCTCATTCCATCGTTGAGGAACCACACGAGAGGTGACTGAAGTTATGGTCATATTCACGTGCTGGAGGGATCTCTAGGTGATGCTGAATTGCTGGTTGAACTTTCAGGATCATCACCATAAGTCTCTTTTCTATCCTTGTCCAACAGTTTCCTGCTGGTTGAATTGTTATCTGACACTCTTCATTAATTAATTTGCGCATCCCAAACACATGTCCCCGTTTACCTTAGCCTTTGTGACGCTAGCCGTCTTTAACCTCCCATATCCTCATTTACATTAGCCTGTGTGGTGTTAGCTCTCATTAGCCTCCTATGTCCCCGATTTCCTTAGCCTCTGTGATGTTAGCATTCATTAGCCTCTTACTTTAGCCGGTGTGGCATTATAGTCCACATTTTTGCTCCCTGGGAGCTGGGAAGGAGCAAAAATATGTACTGTCTTGGATCCCAGAGGACTGGGTTAGGAGTCACTGCATTAGCCTCTTTTATCCCCTCCAGTGGTGCAGTGATTCTTTAGACATGTCCCTCCCTCTGATGTGTGAAATCCTGTCTCCTCAGGTCAAAGATATTCATTCGTTTACCAAAGACTCTGTTTGCCACCGAAGATGCCCTGGAAGTAAGAAAGCAAAGCATAGGTGAGAGATGTGGGGATGAAAAAGATGGTGTGAGCGATATGGATCAGTCTGTGGTGATTATGATGTTTGAAAGGCTGGAAGAAATGGGAGCGGAAGCATGGACTCCTAGGTGATGTGATACCTGGGTTCAGTGAGCTCAGAGATTAGGGGCAAACCAGTTTGATACCACTGCTACTCCTCTGATGCTCCTCCATCTTCCTGATGTTCCACCTCAGCCACAGTCCTACAGACCAGCTGGAGGGGCTACAGCAAGAGGTCCAAATACCAGAAGCTGAGGAACGCAGGTGAGACCCGCACCGCTGGCTCCCTGTATCTCTGTCCCACTGCTGAGCATCTTACTGACCCCAAGCTTTACTACTAAGGTTAAAATACCAGTAAAATGCATAAACCAGTAACTTAGCTGTTTATTACCATTATAGAGTATCATGCACTGTAGATAATTTTATGTGCTATTCATTTGTACGACTGCTCAGCATCACCAGAAACAGGAATTTTTCAGCTCTATTATAATCTAATGACACCACCACTGTACATGTGGTCCATCGCTGACCGAAGCGTCATCATGTGACACATGGCTGTATCTATAAATATGGTGTGTGTTCAGTGGTCGATTGCTGCAGTCCGTGTATTCAGAGGTTACAGTGTGACATTGTTTGTCTTGATTTTATGTGCGGAATGTCTTCACTAGGATAGTAATGTTTGACAGACGGATCTTGGAGCTACAATGATATATTATTAGAAAGTAAACTGTGTTTCTGAGTTCTGGTGGTTTGGGGCCAGACACTAAAATGACAATAAAAGAGGAGTGGATTCTCTCTCCACCAGTGATCACCATCCAGTCTTGGTGGAGGGGAGTTGTGGACCGGCGGAAGGCCCGGGTTCGAAAGCAGGCTGCCGACACCATTCGCAGGTACAACCCACCCCCTGACAGTGTGTACTCGTCCATGAAGGAGGTACGCTCCGGGCTGTACCTGAATCTCTTCTGGAAGCATTGAGTTGTAGTAATGTTACATTCAAAACTGAGGCTTTGAAACATGTATTGAGTACGAAGGGGCGTGTCCACTGAAGTCTCGCTTTGAGGCCTGTAACATTCTCAGAAAATCATATGATTGATGACAAACGGAGCCTTGCTTCCCAAAGGGATGGGCTGTTGATTCGATATTGATTTATTGAAAATGCCTTTAGTAATAGCGCATGCATTCTGTTTTTGCATATTTCTCCAAGACACTAGATGTCTCTTTGAAGCAATGGTTCAAACCCTTTGAAGGATCACAACTGTTTTCGAATGCAGTGTTTCAATTGTCCCCCTCTTTCAGAAGACCCATTTTGCTATCACTATATCCACCAGTAGGTGTCACTAGTGCACACCAAGTTACATGAGGCTGCAAATAATGAACATCTGCATGGAAAGCCTCAGTGCTTCATAAAGCCTCCTTTCACCTTCACTAATCTGATCCTTAAATATACTGGGGAAGAGATGATCAACAAGAAACGGGTGTAAGCACTTGACTAATCAAACAGGCTGATTGGTGGTTGCAGTCAGGTAATTACCGAGAGTGGGAAACCAGAAATAATCCCATCCTTGGTACAGAGGCAGTGAGCTGGGACACCACTAGGGGGCAGAGTAGGAAGGAGAATCCCTGACAGTTTGTTCTCATTTAGGTTTATCAAGGGCTTCATCTTACGCGAACAGTCACGGTGCCCCGAGAACGAGTACTTCCTGGCCATCGTCCGCCACACCTTCCTCACAAACCTGAGGAAGAACCTGCCCAGAACTGTCCTGGACAAGAGCTGGCCCAGACCCCCGCTGGCTCTCACAGAGGTGCCCCCGCCACCGGAAACATGTACACACATGCACAGTGGGCGGCTGGCCATGGGCAGGGCTGACAGGGCTGTGTTTGGCTGGCTGTTTGGCAGGCATCCGAACATCTGCGCAAACTCTGCATGCAGAACATGGTGTGGAGCTACTGCCGGAGGATCCAGCCTGAATGGAGGAACCAGGTGCAGTGCTGTGCAGCCGCATGCGCAGATCAGCCATCTGCGCAGTCAGTCAGGGGAGCTGGGCAGCATTGTGTGCGATGCGATAAACATCATTGCTTTTTAATGACTGTCTATGAATTCTGCTTTTTTGGTTGCTGTAGTTATGTTTCTCACTCTTTCACTGTTTTTTAGTGCTTTGCTTTAAATTCAATCTGTTCTTTCCTCCATTCTTCTGTTCCTCCATCTCTCCTCTCTTCCGTCAGATGGAGCAAAAGATGGTGGCTAGTGAGATCTTCAAGGATAAGGACAGCTATGCACAGAGTGTTCCTAGGCTCTTTGTGAGCACCAGACTAAGTGAGAACTAAATATATCTCTGTCACATACGCGCACATGCACACACACACATACACACACAGATACACACACATAAACACAGTCACATGTTCTTAATTAACCAATTGCTCATTGGCTCCACCTCCTTCGTGCTCCTGCTGTCTTATTGGCCACAGTTGCTCATTTGCCCCACCCCTTTTTCATTGCTGCCTCCTAAATGGCCATTTGTGGTGTTGTGCCCTCCCTCAGACAGTGAAGATATCAACCCCAAGGTGTTGCAGGTACTGGGTGATGACACAGTACAGGTGAGTCCTGTAGCTGTCCTTGCTGTGTATGTCGGTGATGTGAAGATGTTCCCACAACATTTTGTCGGTTTGTTTTTCTGTTTTTTTGTATGGGGGTTGGACTCGCTGTAGTGGATTAGCCGCTCTGCAGTGTCAGTGTGTCCATGCATTTTGTGAGCCTGTCAGCGTGTGTAATCCCCTGCTGTCCCCCGTGGTCTGCAGTATGGCGTGGCTGTGACCAAGTATGACCGGAGAGGCTACCGCCCACGCCAGCGCCAGCTCTTGCTTGGCCCCGCCTTTGCCGTCATTGTGGAGGAGGCTAAACTGAAGCAGCGCATCGACTACGAGACGCTCATTGGTGAGGGGCGGCGTCACACTGATCCGGCCACAGCCGGACAGCAGAGCTCAACAGTGAGGGGCGGAGTCACACTGATCCGGCCACAGATAGACAGCAGAGCTCAGCAGTAAGGGGCGGGGCCACACTGATCCGGCCACAGCCGGACAGCAGAGCTCAGCAGTGAGGGGCGGGGCCACACTGATCCGGCCACAGATGGACAGCAGAGCTCAGCAGTGAGGGGCGGGGCCACACGGGTCAGGCTGATGGGTTTGTCTCCATAGGCATCTCCGTCAGCTCCCTAAGCGATGGCATTTTTGTTCTGCATTTACCCTATGAGGAGAAGAAGCAGAAGGTAAGAGGCGGCCTCAGACCTGATCATGTGACACATTCTGATCATGTGACCATGTAGTTATGTGTCTTCACTCCAGACCTGCTGTGTGTTTTAAATGTTGATGCGCAAGTGTGTAGAAGTGCTGGCGTGTGGACACGAAGGCATGTAGACGTGCACAGATACAGATGTGTAAAAGTGCAGATGCGTAAAGATGAAGACACGTAGACGTGCATACGTGCAGACTTGAAGATGTGCAGGCATGTATGGGCATGTTGACGCATGGCAGGCATGTAGATATGAAGGCATGTGCTTGTGTGTAGACATGCATGTGTACAACCATGTAGGTGTGAAGACATGTAGGCATGTAGACGTGCAGGCATGTAGATGTGCAGGCATGTAGATGTGCAGACATGTATGGGCATGTTCATATGTAGAGATACAGGCATGTAGATATGAAGGCATGTGCAGGCGTGTAGACAAGTATGTGTACAGCCATGTAGGTGTGAAGACATGTAGGCATGTAGATGTGCAGGCATGTAGATGTTCAGACATTCTTTGCATTCCAGGGTGATGTGGTCCTGCAGACTGAACATGTTATTGAGACAGTGACCAAGCTAGCCATCAGCGCTGACAAGATCCACAGTGTCAATGTCAGCCAGGACAGGTAAGGGAGTGCCAGATTGTCTGTGACCTCCTGGGATCGCATGTCTGCCACCTAAATCTGCTTTTGTGTCTGGTGTGCTGTGATTGGCTGATGTTGTATCCCTAACCCTGCTTTTGAATCACAAAGTGCCATGATTGGTTCAGGTGCTAAACATAACCCTACTTGTGTGTACTGGTGTACTGTGATTTGTGCAGGTTGTAACCCTAACCCTACTTGTGTGTGTTGTTGCGCTGTGATTGGCTGATGTACTGTTTCCCTCCAGAGATGGGTTGCAGGTTATTAACTGGATTTGTCGCTTCCCCAGTTTTCATTACATCAGTTTTCTAGACATGTTACTCTTTCCACATTAAATCATTTTGTGGTAAAATGTGGGCTGACACAGTGCCCCCCTCCCTTGCACCCCCCCCCCAAGTATAAAGTTTGCAGTGGGTCGAGGAAAGGAAGCCGTCATTGATTTCACACCCGGATCCAAGCTGGTCGTGGCCAAAGCCAAGAATGGACACCTGTCAGTGGTGAGTCCTGATACTGACCTAGTTAAATGGAAACAGGAAATCACATGTACGCTCATTCAGCAATGCCTGTTAATCATGTGGGTTTAGAAAATAATTCACTTTTTTTTTCTATATTTAATCACATTAGATGGCCCCACGTCTCAAATCCCGATGACAAGGTCCATCAACTCATCACAGAAGCAAAGCAGCAGCCAAAAGCTTTCTAGATGATTCTGATATAGCCAGAAAGTGATGAGCCTATCAAAGTCTGCTTCTTACTGTTTTAGCCAATCCCGACAAGCTCCTTCCATACCATTGACTTCAACATTCCAGAAATAAACATTCATAGTGTTTCTGTCTAATAAGGGGTGATTTAAGTATTATGATCTTCTTCTGAAAGATACCTAGGTGCATTTGGACTAGTTCTGTGATGAGTTTTGCTCCTAGGGGAGCAGGACGAAGAAATACAGTAGATGGATAACCTCTGGGTTTGGGCTGAGAGGGAAATCTTTGCAGTTCCCTGTAGTCTAGTCTTCTATTACTTGGTGAATACATCACATGATGGATTTTTGTAAACAGAGGTGGTCGCCCCCTTGTGTTAGTGATGGTATATAGCATGTGCAAGGGTCAGTCCTTCTAATGCCATGTGTCAGACTCCAGCTCAAAGTGTAAATATGGACTCACACATGTGACTTGCATTTGCACCTGCTTGTTGTGCGACTATCCTTCTTCAGAGCAAAAACATGTTTCATGTCAAGCAGTAATTAAGATTAAACTTCTTATTGGAGCATTCAAATTGAGCCAGAGAAACTGGCAGTTACAATCATCAGCCCAGCATTGCTACTGCATTTCCTGTTGTCTGCATGGGTGAGATTGTTCTTCCAGGAGCTTGTGTTGCACTTTGGCTATAAGATGAATGAGTTAGTATCTCAGATATCTGGTATCTGCCCAGAAATATACCTGTTTGCTAATCATCAATCAGTGAACCTTTCTGAAAGTGATTTTAAAAAGCGTAATGTAGCATCAGATAGTGTTACTGTAAACTAGGTGTAGATGAAGGTAAACGACATACTGACACAGCAAAGCACTAAGAGAAGATTGAGTCGAGTTAGGGAATTACAGTGAAATGATTGTAAGTTTGCTGGTTTAGAGAGAAGACTTGGATCCAGAGAGGGAGGGAGGGAGGGAGGGAGGGAGAGAGAGAGAGAGTGAGTTAATTGGAAGAGTGAAAACAGTGAAAGAAAGACAGAATGTTCCACTTATGTTAGATTTAGCAAAGCCTAACACATACACGGCAGAAACTGCCCCAGTGTCAGTAACCCAGTAACCCTACATTTTCACTTACACAGCTGTGCCAATGACGCTTTTTAAGACTTATGTTTCTTTAGAAGTATAATCCACTTTATGTCTAACCCACCAATCAGAGATATGCACACGTGCACCAATCAGAAAGCTGCACTTGTGCTTGCCTTCAGGTACACATACATCACATATGCAATCTAGCAAAACAAGTACAGGAGAGACTTCATACTAATGTGTAGAACATAGTCTGAATAACCCATCAAGTCAAGAGCTTTAGGGTGAATTATATAAATAAAAAGGTAACAGTGAAAGATTTTGCCTGACTTTCTCCAGCCTTGTCTGAAACATCTTGTCTCTATCTACAGAGCTGTTATTATATGTTAATAAACTCATATCTTCAATCTGACAGTTTTATAGAGTCACCGCTGATGCGTGATACAGATCTTTGATTAGAAGCCTAGAAGCACAAAATAATGACGAAGTTGAGACGTCAACCAACGTCAACCAAATATCAACCAGGAGTCTGGGGGGATCATCATTCTCAAATAAACATCAATTAATTACCCTACTCTCAGACCACATATACCCCAGACTCACTCCAATTACTCCACTCTCAGACCACATCTACCCCAGACTAACCCCAGTTATCCTGGAGAGGCTTGAAGTAGAAATTTTTTTATAATTGTTCTTGCAAATATTATGTACAAACCATGACAGAGACTTGAATGCATACATGGGTTTTGTTGGGAAAATATCAGTTCATGAAATACATTACTGAGGAAACTGCCGCTGCTTTTACTCCTATTTAATACTATTAAGCACGCTCATACATCACAAGGAAAAGAAAATATTATTTATAATTATACAGCACACAATGACTACACATAAACATAACATAGAAAAAGCCAATAATACTATTGGACAAAATGGCCATGGAAATGTAACAGAGAGCGGTGAGCTGGAGACCAGAGTCTTGACCCTGAGGAGTGAAACATACAGTGGAGGAAATAATTATTTGACCCCTCGCTGATTTTGTAAGTTTGTCCAATGACAAAGAAATGAAAAGTCTCA
>JAODLC010000105.1:961167-971234 GCA_026781145.1 Hippopotamyrus pictus
AGCTGAAGCCAGGGAAGAACAGCCTTCTTCTGTGACTCTACAGCCTGACAGCCTGCAGAGAGACAGACAAAGACTCCTCAATAAATAAGATCACCTCACCGTTACAAGCATTACTTTTAAGTAAAAGTGACTGCTGTAATAAATATTTCAATAATGACGCAAAATGAACAACACCTTCCGAACATTTGACAAGAACCTATACTCTTCAGAACAAGAACCAGATGCAGTTGATATAGAATCATTTTTAAATAATCTAGACTTATCCATATTAACCAATGAAATAGCAGATACCTTTGATGCACCATTAACATCAGAAGGACTCTATAAGTTTCTCAACCAAATGCCTAACAATAAAGTGCCCAGACCGGATGGTTTCCCTGCAGAAATCTATTAACATTTTTGGGATTTATTATCTCCATTCTTCAATAGACAGACAGAGAAATTAAACACACATCACAAATCCCATCACATATGAGAACAGCGACCATTACAGTGTTATTGAAACCTGATAAAGACCCAGCACAACCCTCCAGTTACCAGCCACCCTTACTAATGAATACACACTTGAAAATCATTACAAAAGCTCTCGTCACTCAGTTAGAGACAGTCATTCCAACTAATAATCCATCCTGATCAGACAGACTTCATCAAGACGACATGCCTCAGAATACCTGCTCACAGTGCACAATGGGTTTCAGAGATAATTATCTGCGTACTCTGTAGGCCTGCATACCTGTATATAGTGCACCATGGCTGTCACAGATAATTATCTGCATGCTCTGTCCGTCTGTATACCTGCACACAGTGCACCATGGGTGTCACAGGTAATTCTCTGCATGTTATGTGGGCCTGTACTTATACATAGTGCACCATGGCTGTCACAGATAATTATCTGCATGCTCTGTCGGTCTGTATACCTGCTCACAGTGCACCATGGCTGTCACAGATAATGATCTGCATGCTCTGTGGATCTGTATATCTGTTCACAGTGCACCATGGCTGTCACAGATAATTATGTGCATGCTATGTGGACCTGAATTCCTGCTCACAGTGCACCATGAGTGTTAGAGATGATTATCTGCATGCTATGTGGGCCTGTATTCCTGCTCACAGTGCACCATGGGTGTTACAGATAATTGTCTGCATGTTCTGTCGGTCTGTATACCTGCACACAGTGCACCATGGCTGTCACAGATAATGATCTGCATGCTCTGTCGGTCTGCATACCTGCTCACAGTGCACCATGGCTGTCACAGATAATGATCTGCATGCTCTGTGGTCCTGTATTCCTGCTCACAGTGCACCATGGGTGTCACAGACAATTATCTGCATGCTCTCTGGGCCTGTATTCCAGCAGACAGTGCACCATGGGTGTCACAGATACTGTAATTATCTGCGTGCTATGTGGGCCTGAATTCCTGCTCACAGTGCACCATGGGTGTCACAGATAATTATCTGCGTGCTCTGTGGGCCTGTATTCCAGCAGACAGTGCACCATGGGTGTCACAGATAATTATCTGCATGCTATGTGGGCCTGTATTCCGGCTCATAATGCACCATGGGTGTCACAGATAATTATCTGCATGCTATGTGAGCCTGTATACCTGCTCACCCCCTCTTCAAATCAAATATTACATAAGGAAAATATCATATAAAAATGTCCTGCCATTTTATGGTAAACCATATTGGTTACATTTATAGCAAAATGCAAAGATTTCTTCATAGTTTACTGACACCTGTTATTAATGATTTTTAAAAATACATTTCCTTTGCTTATTTTAAGTATTCACTCCGGTCATCTATTTCCAGTTTTTGTATCAACACTATTACCTAAATATCCTATATCTTAAATATTATCTTATTTTTCTATCAGCTTACACTGCCGCAATCCAGTGACGTGGTATTTTGATCACTTATGGGGTCACACTGTGGGTGGAGTCGTGGCTCTGAGGATAGGGATCTGCGCCAGCAATTGGAAGGTTGCGAGTTCAGATCCCATAAATGTTTGGAGTGATTCTACTCTGCTGGGCCCTTAAGCAAGGCCCTAAATCTGCAATTGCAATGATGTTAATCTACATCCAGTCCTGTAAGGAGGTCCTCCAACTTGGAGGGAAAAATCTAGGGGTCGGTGGCAGGATTGGCACTCCAGCTACTGAAAAAACTCACACTGGTCCATTCAGACTGGTGAGGTGCTGAGGTATCACCCGCCACACGGCTGCACTCAGGTTCTCATCCCTGAGGTGGTTTGTCGTGTGGTGGGAACAGCAACGTGCTGTGCTCAGTGCTGCTCCTTACCTCACCTCGTAGCTTTGGTTCACTCTGAACCGAAACATGAAGTTTGACCTATTTTGCGTTTGTTGTAGCCATATTAATTTCACTCGAATTCAGCAGGACCAGATAAAAAATGGAAAAAGTAAATAACATTTAAAATGAACCCGGTATCGTTAATATAAATATGGTGCCACTATGGGAAAGGATGGGCTGTTAGACATCCCAGTCTGCAGGACGTGCCGATCAACAGTAAGCAAAAGGGGGCTTTAGCCCTGGTTATCCTTCCAGCATCCACATAGAAGGGGTAATTGTTCTTTACATGTGCTTTTATGAAGTCATGGTTACAGACTCTCCACCTCACTACACTCGTATTTTGAATGTAGCTCATTTGCCGAAAAAGATATGTCACACAATAAACAAATTTAAATATAAATCTGACTGGTTCTGGCATAATTATAATAATTTTGTACTAAGTTTCTATAGATATCACGGTAATATCATTACTGGGAATTCTTTCGGCCATGAAAATTGTGTAGTGAAAATCTGATATTGTGATATCGCTGCACTTTACCCTGCCTTCCTCTCTTTTTGCTCTGTTATCTGTGCCCAGATCTGAGGTCAGGCAGCAGTCTAATACTGATCTCAGTACCCCCAGTTTACAGTATGGAATACCCAGTAATACTGACCACAGTATCCCTAGTTTACAGTGTGGAATACCCAGTAGTACTGACCTCAGTATCTCCAGTTTACAGTGTGAATCCCCAAATCCAGCAGAGAGCAGCTTCACTCCTGAATCCTGCAGGTCATTGTCACTCAGGTCCAGCTCTCTCAGGGGTGAGGAGTTTGATCTTAAAGCTGAAGCCAGTGCCTCACAGCATTTCTCTGTGAGTTCACACCAGTCCAACCTTAAAAAAATTAAACACATTTTACACTGCAGCACTGTATTCAAATGAGGAGAATAGGGACCATGACATAATGGATTTTCAGAAAACAATTAAATTACTAAAAATCATCTTAACAGTTATCCCAATTCTGTTCGGTGTCCATTATATTTTTGTCCATAACACGTTAAAGTCAGCATGTTTAACTGTAACAGTACCGCTAACTTTGCTAACCAAGACAAATGTTTTGCATGGATTATATGGTTAAATGGATTCATGGCTTGAATGGATTCATTCCTGCTTCACTGCTTAATTATTTCTAGCATGGATTGAGGGCTGATAAGATTGTGGGATATAAGGAAGCAGGAGAAGAAAACAGAAGCTGTTTGTGTTTGTTTATTATGTAACTGCTGAAATGCATTGTGGGTTTTCTTGGTGTCCAGTTTCTTTTTTGTAAAATGCATATTCTGTACTCACTGCAGCTTCTCCAGTTTACAGCTGGGATCCTCCAGTACAGCAGAGAGCAGCTTCACTCCTGAGTCTCCTGGGTGATTGTAGCTCAGATCCAGATCTCTCAGGTGTGAGGGGTTTGACCTCAGAGCTGAAGCCAGGGAAGAACAGCCTTCTTCTGTGACTCTACAGCCTGCCAGCCTGCAGAGAGAGAGACAGAAACTCTCCAATAAATAATATCACCTCACTATTACAGTGATTAAATAAATGTGACTGCTCGAATAAATATCTCAAGAATTAGAGTTTAGTGTCTAAGAGAAGGCAGGCCAGTAATACTGACCTCAGCATCTCCAGCGTACAGTGTGGAATACCCAGTAATACTGACCTCAGTATCTCCAGTTCACAGTGGGGAATACCCAGTAATACTGACCATAGTATCTCCAGTTCACAGTGTGGAATACCCAGTAATACTGACCTTAGTATCCCCAGTTTACAGTGTGAATCCCCCAGTCCAGCAGAGAGCAGCTTCACTCCTGAATCCTTCACGTTATTGTCACTCAGGTCCAGCTCTCTTAGGGGTGAAGAGTTTGATCTTAGAGCTGAAGTCAACACTTCACAGTTTTCACGTGTGAGATCACAGCTGTTCAGCCTAAAACATAAAACACTTTAAGACACAGACATATACACATCCTACACATTAGCTAAATACAAAACATTACAATAAGCATTTGTTTTCAATATAATTAGCAGCACAGTTTACATTTCAAAATGAATTATAGTCTGCAGAGTGTTCTGTGCATCCTGGCAATTTGCTGCAGTTATATGATCACTAATTGCGAGTCAGTGCATCTTAGCTCCAAACTAGAGGTAAAAATATTAAGTACAAACTACAGCCAAAAATCACAGAATATACAGGAATATATAGGAAAACATGAACAGCAAGATGGACGTGAACCTCGCATAACAGTCAGACCAGAGCTTCCAGTGCAGTCCTTAGCCATCTTTCTGTCAGGTGTCCCTACACTGGACACGTATCACTGAAAGGAGGAGATGTGAACGTCCCCAGCAGCTAATGCAGCAGCACCTAGGGTTCATTTTATTGGGACTGTGTCTGTTCCCCCTTTTAATCGTGGAGGTCTATTCCACCATAGCATGTGTCATAATAACTTAATAATACAGTAATTAATACAAATCTGTTATTAGATAATAGGTGTAATGCAAGGCTAAAACTTGGCCTTTTTAAATTTTTTGATTGATATGTTTATTAAGCAGTGATTTAAACAGAGCATCAATATCAGTAACAATGATTTTTGTTGTTGCAATAAAGTAAATAAGCATAAAATACAGACACATGGAAACAAGTAAATAAACAAACACAAAGTTAATCAATTGATTAATTTATTTAAAAAGGGTGGGTGCGGGCTCAAGCAAGAGATAATGACACAGAATTGACATACATTAGGAAGGGCTGCCACCTTTCGTGGAAGTCATCGGAGTGACCTCTGACCGAATATTTAATCTTCTCTAGCTTTAGAAAGGACATGGTGTCCTTCAGCCACTGAGTTGCAGAGGGAGGTTTATCAGACTTCCAATGAAGAAGAATCAGGCGTCTCACTAACCGGGAAGAGAAAGCTATTACATCTAACTGCTTTGAGGTATATTGGGAGTGATTATCTGGGAAGCCGAATATGGCAATATGGGGGGAGACATTTGTAGTCTTAGCAAATATGTTAGACAGAGTGTTAAAGTAGTTCTGCCATAGGTTATGCAGCGAAGGGCAGGAGTAGAACATATGTATTAGGTTGCAGGGAGAGGCATGACATTTGTCACAGGTGTCAGTGATGTTAGTGTGACAGGTAGGAACTAATGTGGATGGTAGTTGCCCCAGGAGGGGGGGGGAGCAGTTTTGTAACAAAAAGGCAGCAGCCAGGTGTTGTGGACGTGTTCTTGATTATTAAAAGGGTGTGTGGTGAGCCACTCGGACCGAGCTACCCGAGTTCCAGCAGTATCCTTTAATATAAAAAGTGGCACAACAGTCGCCTTAACCTCGGACGCTAAAATCCCACCCCAAATACTGAGTTCAACCAATAGAGGAGCTGCACGGTGAATATATTAGTGACATTAAACCGTTAATGTACAGCTTTATACAACATACCTTTCTGTGATCAAACCTTTAATTGGTTTATGAAAATCCACCTAGCACATCACCAATCAATTTCCACTAATAGATGCACATGTTGTATAAATTATGGGTCAAACGCAAAACTCATAGCAAGACTGGACTGGACGACAAACAAATCGGTTCTTTTGTTACAGTTGGTGCTTAAATGGAAGGAGGTAGTGCGAGGAAAGTTTGGCCCAGCTGTTGAAAGCACGGACAAAAAAGCTTAGGAGGCTGTTGCAAGCTCCGTAAATGCTGCGTCACCTCGGACAAGGTGTGCAGCAGAGGAACGTGAAAAAAGGTGGTATAATTTTTATCGACCTCGCGAAAGGAAATCACAGTTTATAAAGCAAGCATGCAAGCTACAGGTTTGTGTCATTACTCATATTGCTCTTATGACCCTCGCTATAATAGATGATGATGATGATAATAATAATAATAATAATTATTATTATTATTATATATTTCCAGTTGCCAAAAACGTAGTATCATTATCACCTTCAGTTCAACACTAAGTGCATTTTTAGGTGACGTAGGAGATCGTATCCGGTTCCTAATTAGATTGGTAACAAAAAGAATGCCCTCATGATCGAGCCTGTACCATTTTATCAATTCATTATTGTCGTACGTCTGCAGGACGTCCTTTCTTTATTGGAAAGTGCGCGTAGTGCTGCTGCCATCGAGCAACTCCTAACTGGTTTAGGATTCCTCTCCAGCTCTCTTAAATAATTTAGGAGCTGAGACCTACTCTTAACACTTAAGAATGTTTTTGCATGCCACTTATTCTTAAGTCTGGGGGTAGGAGCAAAATCTTGTCACTCTTAGAATTGTGACGCATTTAAGAGTTAAATTTTACTCAGAAGTTTTATGCACACTGGCCCAGGTTATTTATAAAGCCAGAGGGGCTGATTGGAAGAGAAGAAGCAAGGAGTGCCATCAAAGATGAGGTAGCATAGCACCATAGCAAATCGGCAGACTTGATCCAGAATGAAGTTTTATGAATATATGTTGCCCAATAATATAATTGAAAGTTTGCCAGAGAAAGTCCACCATTGAATTTGCATCTCTGTAAAACAGATCTGCTGATTCTGGGTGCCTTGCCAGCCCACAGGAAACTGGAAATGGTTTGATGTATTGTCTTGAAAAATCATTTTGGCAAAAATAAAGGGAGACATTGGAACAGAAAGAGATATTTCGGGAGAATATTCATTTTGACTGCATTGATTCTATATCTATCTATCTATCTATCTATCTATCTATCTATCTATCTATCTATCTATCTATCTATCTATCTATCTATCATCTATCTATCTATCTATCTATCTATCTATCTATCTATCTTGATTATACCAATTAAAGAAAGATGTAGACTAGCCCATCTCTGAAGATCTGAATGAATTTTAGACAACAAAGGGGAGAAATTAGCAGAGTCAAAAGAGGTCAGTTTTTTGGTTACATTAATCCCCAGACACCTAAAACCAGAGGGATTCAGTTTGAAAGGGATGTCAGCCTGGGAGATAGCTGGTTCTCTGTGTAGCTGGTTCATTGATAGAGAAGCATTCACTCCTGGAAATATTCACTTTATAACCTGAAAAAGACCCAAGTCTTTGAAAGATAGACAGAATTGTGGGTATGGAGTATTTTGTACAATAGTAAGTCATCAGCATATAGGGAAAGCTTAAGCTCTAGGTCCAAGCGAGAGATTCCAGTAAAGGTGGAGGGCGATCTCAACAAAATAGACAGGGGCTTTTTCGGGACAGTGTGTGGCTCAGTGGGCTAAGCCTGTGTGCCTGTAATCAAAAGGTGACCAGTTCAAAGCCAGCCTCAGCATGTTTGCAAGTCCTTGAGCAAAGCCCTTAACCCCCAAAAGGTGGCTGCCCTTCACAAACAGCTTACTCTACAAAGAGCAAGTTGAGGGAGGTGTAAAAAGACAATTTCCTCAAGGGGATCAATAAAATATTGATTATTATTATTGTGAGCGTGAACAATAAAGGAGATAAGGGACAGTAGAGATAGACGCTTGTGGAGATGTATATAGAAGACGTATCCAAGAAATAAATATATTGCCTAGCTCAAATTTACTCAATACAGCGAACAGGTAATCTCATTCAGCTCTATCGAATGCTTTTTCAGCATCAGCTGAGATAATTTCTTCAGGGGTTGTTGATGAGGATTTGCTCATCGGAGATAACATCTGGAAGGATCTTTTCCAAGCGATGGGCCAAGGCTTTAGCAAGGAACTTAGCATCTACATTTATTAGAGAGAGAGGTCTATATGAACTGCAAAGACTTGGATCTTTATCCTTTTTTAGAAGTAAACTTATTGTCTCAAATTTGATGGAAGAGAGCCTCACTGTAGTGATTCTTCATATGCTGAATGTAATATGGGAGCTAATTTGTCCTGAAAGTAAAAAAAAAAAATTCTACAGGGAAGCCATCAGGGCCAGGAGCCACATTGTTTTGCATGTTATTTATAGCAAGTACAATTTCCTGCAATGTCAAAGGTGCATCTAATTCCCTCACAAGATCTTGGTCTATTAGAGGAAAGTTAAGGCTATCCAAAAAACCATGCATATCAGTTGTGTTAGACGGAGATTCTGACTTGTATAAATTATAATAGAAGGTACAAAACGCGGAATTAATGTCATGGGGGACCTTAAGCATAATACCATGCAAGTCTTTGATCTGAGGGACTGAGCATGAAGCTGCACGTTGGTGTAACTGATGGGCTAACAGACAGCTTGCTTTATCGCCATGCTCATAATAAGTGGAAGAAGAACGTAGAAGAAGGTGCTCTACCTCAGAGGATGTGATGAGATCAAATTCAGTCTGTAGCTCAACACGGCGTTTAACTAGCTTACGTGAGAGAGATGGGGAAGATGTGAGCTGGTGGTCCACATTGCCAGTTTTGGTAGAAAGCTCTTGTATTTTAGCTTTCTGAGTTTTACTGAGATATGCAGAATAGGAAATTATTTGTCCCCTTAAATACGCTTTAAGAGACTCCCACAGAGGTGAGGGGGACACCGACTCAGTCTGATTGGTGACCATAACGACATCGACTGCAGAAACTATGAATTTATTAAAATCATTGTCAGAGAGAAGCAACAAATTGAACCTCCATGGAACCAGGAATCGAGGTTGGGAAGAAAATTGGATATCTAGAGAGAGAGGGGCATGATCAGAAATGATAATGGGGTGATAATTAACAGAAAATACTTTGGAGATATGTTTGGCATCAGTAAAGAAATATCAATATATGTGTCATGACCTGCGCGTCCAGTCCTCATGTGTGCCACGCCCCCTCATTATCCACGTGTGCTTCCCCGATCGTGCCCAGCTGTTCCCTGTTGTTTCGGCTTGTTTCCTGTATATCAGTCTGCGTCTCCCCCGGTTTCCCAGACTTGTCATTGTATTGTTATGTATTGTCAAGTGCTGTACCCGTTGCCTGCCTCCATCTACCCTCTCCTCTGTATTAAAACCCCGTTTGCCTGCACTTCCGGCTTGGCTTGCCTGCTTGCTCGCTCGCCCGCATGCACGAGCGTGACAGAATGACAAGTCTCCCAAACGCACCTACGCAGCTGGAGGACAGCCGCCTCAAGCTGCAGGATGAGGTGCTTTACTGGCTGTCTCAACCCGAGGTCCGTGAAGACCTGGGGCTACGACAGCTAGCCAGCCTCCTGCAGGAGATGACTTTGCTCACGGGCGCACAAACCATCGCGGACGTGTGCGAAAACCTTCGGCAGCTGGTCGAGGGCTTCGTGGAGAAGCAACTGCGTCCGCTCACCGTCTCGGAGGTAACCCCACCTCCGCCGACCTGTCCCAGCCGCAGGAAGAAGAGACGCAGGGGAAAAGGGGAGAGAGCCGCCCAGACGCTCTTCCTGGGAGCGTGCTCTCTTCTCCCCGCCTGGGGGCAAGCCGCTGAGATCGATATGCCTCACGTTGAGGAGAAGCTTACTGTTATCGGCTGGAGCGTCTGGGGCACGGAGGGAGACGTGCTGTAAGAGATGGCATTCCCCGGGTCCCGGATCTGCTTGTTCCGGAGCTGCCTGCTGCACCCACCGCTGCTGAACCTGTGCCCCCGCCTGCAGCGGATGACGCCGCCGCTCTGCCCGCCGAGGCGCCCCCTGCTGGCCACAAGCCCGGCTCATCTGTCCTGCCCGTCCAGCCCGGGTCTTCTGCGACAGCTGCGATGCCCCCTGCTGGCTGCACGCTGGTGGTACCTGCTGAGACGCCCCCTGCTGGCCACGTGCTGGTGGTGCCTGCTGAGGCGCCCCCTGTTGGCCACGTGTGGGTGGTGCCCGCAG
>JAODLC010000105.1:971334-981441 GCA_026781145.1 Hippopotamyrus pictus
GTGTGTGTGTGTGTGTGTGTGTGTGTGTGTGTGTGTGTGTGTGTGTGTGTGTGTGTGTGTGTGTGTGTGTGCGCGTGCGCAGCCCTGGCGATTAACCACGTCACAGTGGCACTGATGGTCACATTATCCAGTGTTATATCGCTAAGACCCCGAACTTCACTTGAATATTGTTACTCCTGATTATGTTCTTTTATCCCCTGATGTAGAGAATATGGTTTAGTGATTAATTCAGCAAGTTTTTTTTTTTTTTTTTTTGGGGGGGAGGGATTTGGCACTTTGCTGTTGTTCCTCTCCTGGAAGTCTGACGGTCACCCCCATCCGGTCATCGGTCTCCGGTCCCGCGGCCCATCCCAGTCCTGTGACGATCCCCCCGTCTGGTTCTCTGTACCATGGCCCATCCCCATCCCCTGATGATTCCTATCTATTTCCCAGGGCTTCCCGCTCGTTGAGTCAGGCTCTCCCCTCCGCCCAGCATGAGAAGATCCTCTGTGAGACCTGGTGTGTGGAGGTGAGGCCTGCATCCATCGTCCTCCTTCACATGCTTTGATTCGTCACACCTGCTCTGCAGATGCATTTATCTCAAGCTGGAGGGAGTTGTGAATAATCACCCGGCTCAAAGGTCCAACAGCAGAGCCAGTACAGGGCCTGCAGCTGAAACTCTGGACCTGCTGGATATGATCTCGTCTCGCCTGTTTTGTTCACCAGTTCTTCGTCCATCCTCCTTTTCCTCAGGCACATGATAGGATCATGAAGAACATGAAGGAGCTCAGGTCCAGCTCCAGCAAACAGATCTACAGAAACATCAAAAACATCTCCGCAGCGCTGGTGGAGAACGGGGGAGTCGTGACCCCCAACCCCCTGGGCTTCTAGTGTGTGTGTGTGTGTGTGTGTGTGTGTGTGTGTGTACACGCCCGCGCTCACACACACACAGTGCCTGTCCTGTGTGTGATCACACTGTGCAGACACACACTGACTTGCTTCCTGGACAGAGTGCGTGTAGGTGGAGATGGAATCTGTTGGGTTTTAACGAGGTCTGAGTTTGGTCTGGATCGGGGAGAAACTGAAGGAGTTGTATGATATATAAATATTTACTAATGTTATGCTGTTATGAATAAAGGGAAGAAGTTTTTGGTAAGCATTACCATGCTGTAACATTTTTAAAAGCAGGTACACAGATTTGCTTGGTAATCCTGTAAACGTTGCTTTATTTATTCGGAAAGTCATATCATGCATTTTTTGTTTCCCAGAATTGAAGCTAATTTTGTCTGTGGCTAATCTCCAGCACGTTCTCTCAGACTTCCAAAGGAATCTCCCTCCCTCTGTTTCTCCGGCGGCTGGGCTCTGTCCAAATGCCCTTTAACCTTTTTTGTTACAAAACTAGAGGTCAGAGGTTAGCCCAGTGTTTTTCAACCTTGGGGTCGTGCCTGGAATTCAAATGGGGTCCCCTGAAATGTCTAGTAGTTGATAAAAAAAATTCAGTATTTTTTTTTTTTTTTTTTAAGTAATTATTTTAAAAATTATGATTAAAACACCACATACAATCTTAGGCAACTGTTTTTTTCACGTTCATAAATATCAAATGAGTTGAAATAAACTGATCACGGTCACCTGACGAGCTACTTGAGTTCCCTCACTTGTCTAAACAGTAAAGAAAGTTGCAGTCAGAACAGAAAACCAAAGTGGAAAGATTTCTTTGCCCACCTGGCACCGTAAAGACAGAGAACTGGAGAAACAGACATCAAAAAGACAGAAAGTATGGTTCAGTATGGATTTACTGGCGTCATTGAAAGGAACAAAGAGATGCCAAAATGTCTGCTGTGTGGTGACGTCCTGTCTGCCTGTATTAAGTCGAAGTTCCGTTCCCGACTGGATGTTACATCAGTGATGAGATGCGCTCTGTCTACTACAGCGCCTGACTGAAAGGCTGCAGTGAGGTGTGTAGGCTCAGCCATCCCATTAAATGTGGTGAGTTGAGACAGACAATAATACTACACACTGGCCAGTTAGATATTGCAGTAGCTCTCTTTTTCATGGGCCTTATTTATTGTTTAAGAAATTGCTCAGTATTAATTTTCAACCTTGTAAAGACAAGCTCGCCTAATTGTACATGTGGTGAGGGGAAATAAAACGTGACTTTGTGCACTAATCTGGCTACTCTGTATTTGCAACACGGTATAACAAACATGATCAAAAACTAATTCTAGGGGGGAAAAAAAAATGTCTATGGGGTCGCCAGAAATTTGCGACGTCAAAATGGGGTCACTGGCCAAAAAAGGTTGGGAACCACTGGGTTAGCGAGATGAGAGAAACCTCTTACAATACCCTCAGCGTGGGAGGAATGTGCTGGAATAACCTAGGATTACTCAAGTTGAATGAAGCAGTGTTTATCGTTGTTACTCATGTGCCTTATGCTGCTCACTTAATCGTTACCTATTTGTTCACCATCCTGGGAACAGGAACTGATGGAATCGTTTTATTTAGGTAGTAGCGCCTGCTCTGGCCGTCCAGCTGCTGGAATGTCTAATTACTGTTAAAAATAACCGTCCCTGATCACTTATGCGTCCAGCAGCTGAACTGAACGTGCGTCCAGTGCTTGTGCAGCATGTAAACAGTTCAGCGTGTGAATATGCTAATGTCCCTCCAGCTGTTCTGTCTTTCAGTTGCGTTTCTAGTAAACCATCCTGCATCCTGGGTGTGTCTGCGCCTTTAATCGCAAGGTCGTGACTTATGACATTTCCTGATGTCTGCGTGTCGGCGAGTTAACGCCCTACGGTCCGCTTCAGCTTCTGTCTGCTCTCTGGATCCTGGCGGAACAACACGGATCCTAAAAACGCACCAGAAGGTTGCGAGTTCAAAGCCCCGCCTAGCAGCTCCACAGAAATAACATAGAACCAAACTTATGTTCAGATTCTTTTTATTCATATCAGTAAAAAAGCCAGAATTAAACACAACCCCAATGTCACAAAACAGTAACGCTACGATGTCAATAAGTTAAAAAGCACCAGGACAGGCAAACCAAGGTAAAATGGGGGTGTTACTGTCTAGTAAAGAGACAAAGAGATGACGCCGTTTCAATTCCAGTTCACACAGGCACACGTGAGGACATCACGCTGCTGGTCATCTGTAGCTCTGTAGGCTGCTGGCTCATTGCAGGACTTTATCAGCTTCAGGGTGCTTTTATGAACGCTGGGTGCTGTCTGGGGCCGGAAAGATGGCTGCTCTGGGCTACAGTACAGTCTGTTTGTCATCGGGGGGCGATGTGGGTCCCTCTGATTCAGGTTCATTCTCATGTTGGGACTTAAAGAAGCCGATCTTTTGGAGAGGGAGGGTAGTACAGGAGAAAAATGGGCAAACGGTGAGGCGGAGACACTTTCCTTGTCAGTGACAGCTCTGTAAATCTCAAAAGTGATTGGCTGACTGTCGGTCACCCGGGCAACTGTACAGATGAATCAGGGTCTGGATACAGAACTCCGATATTTCAAAACTATTTTTAGGCAATTATGTTTTAATAATCCTTCTTGTAAGCGGCACTCATGCTTCTGTATGACACTAACGGAGCAGGTGTTTAGCAACTAGTCTGACACAACGGAAAATTCCCGAACTCAAGAATCTTCATTAAAAAAAAAACATTTACTAATAAAATATATCAAAAGGAAACATTTACAAGACAAAGCATTTAAGATGTTTATACTTCCACTAACTAATTTTTCGAGTTTAATCATAGTTGGTCAGAGAACTGTATTACTTCTACACTTGACTCACATAAAAAAATGTATATCACGTGACATATTACATGTTTTTAGAAAAACATTCTTTCCATATGGCCCTTACACTTCTTATTATTCATGCCTATACATGTGTATAAAGTAACAAGTTAAGTTCAGTTTATTTCTGCTTTAGCATCCATGGAACATTATCAAGAAATATGGGTGCCCGGCCCGAGGACAGGCCTGTGGCAGTTAGCAGACTTGGTGGGGGGTGGGGGGCAAATTATGGCAGGCGGTGAGACAACATCAGTAGGTGCATAATGGAATAATGATGGCGTAAGACAGCAGGATGAGTGTTGGAAGGGAGCTTTGACAGGGCTGGTATGACTAGGAGGGAGAGGCAGGTGGCGACCCCTGCTGGTGGGAGGACTCCCTGAATGCTGGCGCTCCAACGACAGGACAGTGAACATGGGTAAGGTCATGTGACTGGAAGGTTCTCTGGTGGGACATGGTACTCTGAGTAGGTGACACCGCTGGCCTCTGTACTGATGGTCACGATGGCCCTAATATTAGCATTGTGACCTGCTATGCCTGTTCCGGCCCCACCAACCCACCCCCACCCCTTCCCGTGCCCCCAGTCCAGCTTCCTACCTTGTAGAGGATGACAGCGGTGATGACCAGGAGCAGCAGCGACCCAATGATGCTGCCTGCGATGATGGCAGCCTTGTTGGAACTGGGTGCTGTTTCAAGCACAGTCACAAGCTGAGGATGCAAAGCAGCTGTTGTTTAGTGGGGACAACTGATCTTTTAAGGTACATGTCATGAGTCACGCACAGCTAGGCGCAGGTCCTAGGAGGGACCCACCGGACCGCTGCCGTTCTTACTTACGGAGAGGTTATGAGCCAGGTCGGCCGGGTACTGGGTGTACCGGGCTTGGTCGAAGGACATGTTGGCCCAGGTGGCCACTCGCAAATAGGCCCCCGGGACCTGCGGGGGGCGCCAGAGAGCAGCATGAAGACCTCGCTAGTCAGGCTACCGACCGACTGATACAGTGACGCGTCAATGCTGAGGGCAGGGTTGGGCAAGCAGCTTCACCTCAAAGTCTGAACTGACGTTTCCGTCGAATGTGAAAGTGATGTGCGTCCCCGGTAGCAGCCGTGGGACGACGCAGTAAGTCAGGCGGCAGGGCGGAGCGCTGCAGTGCTAGCAGATGGGGGGGGGGGTGGTGTTAATGGTACTTCGGGAACTGGCTTCGCTCAGGGGCGTCTTCATGTTTCACAGAATGATCATAGTACAGGAAACTGGTGAGGAAATCAACAGGAAGTGAAATGAAGTAAAGATAGCGCTCACCTGCGTAGAGGGGGTGGAGATGGTGGTGTTGGTGCAGCCAGTAGTGGTGTGACCCTGAAGGCAGAGGCAGGGACGGAGAGACAGACAGAGAGAGACAAGGTCACTTTAAGGTCATTGGTAAGATAACCCTGGCAGATGGCAGGACAGGGACTCGGGGACAAGGGCTCTGCACTGACCTCCTTCCTGAGAGACACATTCCACCTGAAGCCAGAGCCCAAATCAAGAGGCAAAATGAAGCTGACATTGAGAGGGACCTCCGTCTCCCCAACGTTCTCCACCTGGGGGAGGAACACAGGCCCCGTTACTTCCTCCGCTGGACATTTGAGCAACCGTGATGTCATCATTCCACGCCGACGGCGGTGGCGGTACCCTGTAGGCGTGCTCCAGCGTGATGTTCTCCGGGAAGCTCAGGTATTGAGTGGAGTCCTTCCTAAAGCAATATGGCTGACATGAAGGACCAGACTAGCGCCAGTTTGTGGACGGGCTGAAGGGTCATATACAGGAGACACACGTGCACAGGGGACACGCACATGACTGGGGACATACACACGCATCTGGAATCCCCTCACAGCCAGCGAGACACGACGCAGCCTGTCATCGATTCCTCACTCAAGTCAACGCACAAACGCATCCATGAACAGGCGAGACAGGTTCGGTTTCGGTTCCGATAGAACCGCCGGCGGTTCCGGAAAGTGAGACCCACGCACAGGACGGCGGGGGTAGGGCAAGCGGCACAGATGCAGAAGCGAGTACCCACTCTTTAAGAAGCACACTGACAGGGAGCCGCGTGGAGATGAGGGTAGCAGCTGAGTTGTCCTGGAGAGTGATGTTGTTCTCATTCAAGCTGTGGTGGACACAGAACAGAGCGGAGACAACCGATGCATGTAACCTGTTAATGGAGCAGATTACCAGCGCAAACCAGTGCATAGAAAATGCCCCTGAGAGTTCAGGCTTCCTAATGATTTCGGTTTCACGGAATGATACCTGTTGAGGGACACATTAACAGTCATGCCGTCCTCCACTTGCATGGGATCAGACACCTGCAGTGAGACTCGCACCACCATCTGGAGTGGAGCACGAGTACTCTGAGTAAGCTGATGTAATGGAGTTAGTACTGCAGGTTCTGCGAGCAAGTACTGTGTGCGATGTGTGCACAGAGAGTTACTCTGCCGGTTAAGAGTGCAAACTCCGGGAAAGCGTTCGGTTGGCCACATAACAATCCAGTTACTGTCCTTCTGCATGGTGTGGTTGGTAGGATTAGCAGTTAACATGATGTTGAGGGGGAAAGCAGCTTGTTCACCCAGGGCTGTTACGTCCTGATCAATGCACCCATTCGTTCACCAGATGTTTAAATAAAGGACACACAGCAAAGTTTCACAAGTGTCACGGTTAGGACTTGTCAGAAGGTTCTGGGTGATGCACACTCACCGACGTCATCTGCCTGAGCGCGTAGGAGCCCAGCTGGCATACAGTCTGCGTGACATTGCTGAGACCCAGACTGCTGGACGTGCATCGCAGACTGACCTGCCCCAATCCCTGTGGAGAGAAGAGAAATGACATCAGCATGATCAGCAGTGACCGTGAGTGGCGGCCTCCGTCCCATCAAGCCTGCCGACCTTGGTGGCCTGGCTGAAAGACAGCGAGGACGGGAAGATCAGCGTCAGGGCCACTCCTGCCGCGTCTTCACCCTGGTTGGACACGTGGACCACGAGATCCACTGGGAAATCGGGGGTCTTGATGACCACTAGGCTGGAAATCGAGAAGACATGGACGATTGATGGGGTTAGCGCATTAGCTCAATAGGGCTTTAGCTTAGTGGCAGAACGCAGCACATGAGAATGATGGACCTGGCAGATAGTGGTGGTACCATCAACAGCAAGGATACGAGAACATTGAAGGACAGAGGAAACGCACAGTCAGGAACCATGTCACAGTGATTCAGCAGAGATACACCTTTGGATTATTTGTGTTCTTTAGAGCAGTGTTTCTCAAAGCGGTCCCCAGGGACCCCTGACAGTCCACAGAGCTGTGAGGGAGCAGAAACATGGACTGTCTGGGGGTCCCCAAGGACTAGGTTAAAAACATTGCTTTAGTATACAATACTAGTGTATTCTTGGTGTATGTATTTTTTACTGTAAGGTCTCCCTGAATAGTACGGGAAGGTACATCTGACTTAACGTAAAATCTGACTTCTGTAAGGGATTTACGAACAGTATAAGTAAACAAGGATGCCCCCTCAGGTCTCACCTGGTGACATTCAAGGTCACCTGAAGGTCGCAGACGCACACGTAGTCGTCACCACAGACCTCCTCCAGCAACACCTGGCAGACAGGGCATGCAGAATTACACCGGGTGACCCGCACACGTATGTGACGCGCACGTGTGTGCCGGAGGCCTTGCTGACCGGGTGTGTGAAGGAGGTGGGGCAGTCGGGGCTCAAGACAGATCTCAGCCCGCCCGTGCCCGCCACCTGGTGCCCCCCCACTGCGAGCTCGCCCGAGAAAGGCACAGCCGTGTAGTCAGATACACACTCCTGTCGGGGAGGGGGAGAGAGCTTTACCAAAATATGTCACCGCTCTAATACAAGTAGAACTGCTGACGATGTGGCGTGTGCCAAATATAAGCCGTTCTTCCGCTTTTTTGTTTTACTTCATCAGAAAGTCTATTAATCTGAATGTGAAAATGAATCTGATTATTAATTAAGTGTATTATGACATGAAAATCACCACAGAAGGAAGTGAAACAAAAGTACGTAAGTGTGAACGTGCACGCACACACACGGACCGGGATGTTGATGGTCACGTTGAAGCACACGGAAGTGCTTTCTGAGACGTTTCCTCTCCAGGAGGATTTGAGGAGGTGCAGGCGGGGAGGCTCCATCCCACCGTCCAGAGACATCGACATGGACACATCCATCGGAAAGGGACCTTGAGGTCACGTGGCACAGAAAAAAAAATGACACAAAGTGAGAGAGATCTAATCATCTCCATCTACAACAGCCCAGGCTGGTTGACCTCCCTTCATTTAACCATGTCTGGCAATCAGTAGGTTTCCGCTTTCAGCATTGGAACACACCTCGTACTCTCCCCGTGTGAACGGGGACTACAGTGACACACACCGTCGCCATGGAGACGGGCACGTTGTAATCATGGAAGGCCGCGCAGTGGAAGGCGTCCTGTGGAATGACGGCGGGGTGCAGCGTGACCGAGGGGCGCACGCACACCACCGGCTGCGACCTGGAGGAATCCAAGGGGGAGGGAGAGTTCATTCCTCCGAGCAGACAGGGGGCGCTCTAAATCAAAGAATGTAGCCCTTCTTCACACTGACCCGTACCTCAGCACAATGGCGGCACCTCGAGACCCCACTACCAAGTCCGACAGCCCGTCGGAGCTCAGGTCCCCATCCGAGTGCAGGGACTGCCCAAAGTAGCGCAGTCTCCGGTCCACACGCGCTCCCAGAATCCTCTGCACAGAGAATGCGATAGGAGGAATGGTTATACTGCAGCACCCGGTAATGCAAAGACTTACAAACGATAAGTATCAATCTGTATATTTGTACACCGTGACCCCGAAGGGCGAGTGTCACTTAGCAGCGGTGGCAGGTGACCACAAACCTGGCTGTGCTTCTTGTCAAGGCCTCCTGGACGACTCAGGAAGAGGTACAGAGCACCCCTCCCCTCATCCTCCAGCGGGGCCCCCACCGCCACATCAGGAAAGCCATCCCCGCTGAGGTCAGGCGTGGTGGACAGAGACGCCCCAAACTGGCCCATCTCATTCCCAGGGGAGCCTCGGAGGAAGTGGGGGCATTCTGCGGGCTGCAGGGGGGTTGGGGACTGGGCCGATTCAAGGTGCCTTCATGAATTTTCAACTAAAAGCAGTTTATAATTTTACATGTTCACTCCCAGTAAATACCTCCCCCCCCTGTGCAGGAGGCCTTACCTCAGACTCGAGGGCACAGAGCCGCACCTCCCCTCCCACTCCCGGGCCGTGGAAGTGGGGCGCCCCCACCAGCAGCACCGGGTTCGTCCCGGCCTGGCCTGAGACGGGTAGCACGCCGAGGACTGCCCCGAAGTAGGAGCCCAGCTGGAGAGACATGGATGCAGAGCGATGTGGAGAACAGTGGATGGGGATGGGGAAGAGGAGGAGGAGGAGGAAGAGCAGACACTGCATGTACTGTATGTGAGTAAATTAACATTAAATATGAGGCTAATACACAGCACATGTGTATGTGTCTCTACGTGTCCCCAACTGGCCGTACCTGCGTCCCGTAGAGCCGATGAGTGATGGCCCACTGGTTCTGGGTGGGCTGCCATTGAAATCCCAGCACCAGGCCCATGTGCCGGAATCGGGGAGCACCAGCGAAGTACACCATGCTACCATTCACCTGGGCCACCGCTAAAGAATAGCCTGGAGAGGGAGACAGGCTATACCTCACTGCGATACAGAGGGGGAGACCGGCCAAACCATACGGCGATATAGAGGGGGAGGCCGGCCAAACCAAACGGCGATACAGAGGGGGAGACCGGCCAAACCAAACGGCGATACAGAGGGGGAGGCCGGCCAAACCATACGGCGATACAGAGGGGGAGACCGGCCAAACCATACGGCGATACAGAGGGGGAGGCCGGCCAAACCATACGGCGATACAGAGGGGGAGACCGGCCAAACCATATGGCGATACAGAGGGGGAGACCGGCCAAAGCATACGGCGATACAGAGGGGAAGATGGCCCGTACCAAATGATGATACAGAGGGAGAGATGGGCCCTACCACATGGTGATACAGAGGGAGACACAGGTTGTACTAAAGCAGCCTACCATAGACAGGCACACAGCATACTTCAACTACTTTTCCTTTGGCTCTCAGCAGAGGTGGACGCACTTTTCTCCCTCTCCTCCCCTTATCTTCCCTGCTTTGCTACTATCGTCTCGTCTAGTCTAGTGTCTTACTGTCTATACTTGAGAGACTCTCTCGGTCCTGCTCTTCGAAACTAAGAAACTATGGATTTGATCAACTGGTCTCTCAGCGCAATTGACACCATCTTCTCGCAG
>JAODLC010000106.1:0-15980 GCA_026781145.1 Hippopotamyrus pictus
ATGAATTACCCCCCCCCCCCCCCCAATCGTCTAAGGTTAGAGCGAACGTCAGTTGCAGTGGCAGCAGCGCCCCCCATCTCTCCCCTGCTGCGCATACAGTAGGTGCGGCCCAATGGAATACATCCTCTGCACATCAAAGGGTTTAACCCCTCCCCCAGGTCCAGGGTCCTGGCTCCCCATTGGCCAATTTGAGTCTAGTGTAAATGCCATTCTATCATTGGACCCAGGGCAAACATCGACGGCAGCTTAGAAGGAAGAACGCTGCTGCCACCTATAGTACTGTGGCAGGAAAGCGCGGTGCGTGCCGAGACAGATGGGGATGATACCAACAGGGGATGGATATTCATACAGTGCATCATCAACTTTAACATTTTCAAACAGCAGTGAAAAGCTTCCTCCCCAAAACGCAGCGACAGTGGTATCTTCCGGTATGTCCTTAACCGGCAACGGGGGAGATCAAATGCAATACCTGCTGGCAGGCGATTATTGCAGAGCTGCCTCGCATCCGCATGAGCTCTCCTTCCTCCGGACCCGGCGTGGGCCCGTGTCCATCGGAAAATGGGAAATACGCAGCGGGATTGCGGAATGGAAGGTTTCATGAATGAGGGGTAAAGTAGATGGAGGTGGGGGTAACGCACTCTCCATTCCTCATGGGACCCGCCAGACGATGTCCTCTGCAGCTTCTACTACGAGGCAGCTATCTTGGAAATAATGCAGGCCTTATATATCCGTCACACACATTGCAGGGGGAACAGATGACAGTTTTATCTCGCAATGTTTAGCCAAGAATCTTCCTTCCCTTGGCGCATGGGATTTTTTTTTCTCTTTCACACCTCATAACGTCAATTACAATACTAACGATAATTAAAAAGACCCATTAAAGGGTAGGTCTGGTACCAAATCACATACTGGAGTGTTGGACTAGAGCGTCTGAATCCCACGCAATTTCCATGCTTTACCTCCTTGAGTGCGAGTTTCACGCTTAATTGATTAGGGAATGCGTGCTGGCTTTGCATCGCAAGCGGTTTAATTACGACTTAGGTGTTTCTGAAGCGCACTTTATAAATTTAGCAACATATTTTGCAGAAATGGGATTTCAGCGGGGGCAGTAAGTCTAGGTTCATAATGGCTTGCAACTCAGACATGAAAAATAATTCTTTTTTTACGCAATAAAATTGTCATAAAAAAGGCAACTTTAAAACCGAATAGGGTTGCTAATAAGGTTGTTAAAAATGTGTGTGTGTGTGCACAGGTACACAGGTGAGACGGAGCAGAAGTTGTTTTTCAAACTTGCAATAGTTTTATTAACAGCAAGTCCCCAGGTATAGAAATTAACCTAGCACTGGTCTTCTTGTCACCTGTAAGTTTTTTTTAGCTTTTACTAATTTAACTCCCCCCCCCTCTCTGTCCAATAACCTGGTTGCAAACTGGAGGGAGAGAGAAGAGAGTGTGTGTGTGAGAGAGAGAGAGAGAGAGAGAGAGAGGTCCTGTCTGATTGACTGGGGCACATGATTGGGCGGGGCTGGAAAAAAACAATGGAGGATTATAGATGCAAACCACGGGCTCAGCAAATCCAGTGAACCGGTCATTTGAGGCAGCACTATAAATCAGCTGTGCACAGAGGCAATGCGTCTAATGGAGCCAGACAGACCACCGTACCATTAACCACTTTCTAAATAGACCGCACATGTACTGTACAATTTAATGAATAATACATGTAAGGTCTTGCAGGGCTTAACAGTCACTGTGGCTTCTGAGATGCGTGTCAGCCTGGTGTCAGTGATACCCAACAATGGGAAAAAATTGTGTTCATTATGATTATTCTGTCTTCTACAGTTTCCTCACACAGGTAAAGCCTTTGCAGGCTACATCCTGGACAAATACAATAAACAATAAACGAGTAATCAGGCTTCCAACACGAGGTTATGGTGCGTGAACACAGTCGGTGCTACGATTGAGCAGAAATGAGCAGGGCGTCTGTGAAAAGCAGGAGGACGAGCAGGATGTAGCTTGTAAAAAAGCCTGTAAAAGAAAAACTACAAATATCAATAGACTTGTGTTTTGTTTGGCTGCTTATAGTTAAGGTTAGGGCTTGGTGGGGGTTAAGGTTGTCATTGTTGGGATTAAGGTTTTTCCCATAGAAATGAACGGACAGGCCCCACAAAGATATGAGTACAGGTCTGTGTGTGTGTGTGTGTGTGTGTGTGTGTGTGTGTGTGTGTATTGAACCCTATCCATCGTTTACCCTACCACGTGTTGCTCAGCTCACTGAGGTCTTGTAATGACTATGAGGTTGAGTTTATGAATGATTATTGGATGGATGTGTGCATTTAATATTGTATATTTACAGAATTCAGCTATGATTTGTAAAGCAGACAGGATGTAAGTAAACATCTCTGGATGAACTAATCACTCCCTGATTAACATTAATGCGTATAAAATATCTCATCTCATGCCGACTAATTATCCATTTTTATCAGCGCAGACTCAAAAGCCACCATGCACTAATTAGGAGTTTGTTACTGGACGTAATGAGATATTTTAATGAGAGATATTGTGGTTACGGCTTTGATCATCGACTGGCGTGGTTTATTTGGTTCCCCAAAGTATCGCACCTCACATTTTCAGCAAAAAAAAAGTGTAAATGCATATTCAAACTAAAATCTTCCTCGGAGTCAGCAGAAATAACATCTGACAGTATGAGAAAATCAGGCTGCCACACAAGTAAAATGAATGCTAATAAAGATTAATGTCATATGAGACTTAAGTTCAACAAAGTTATCCATTAAAAGATGATTATAATCCTTGTTTCCGATTCAGTTTGAATGAGTCACCCCCCCCACCCCCCACAACATTTTTATTTCTACACCTACGTTCCCTGACAGAACGTTTCCCTCCCCAGACTTTAATATGCGGCCTGCCTTTGATCGCCGCTGTCGAGGGGCTTTTCGTTTTCACTAATGTTACTAATGTTAAGGTGAAAAAAATAGAAATAATAATAATAATAATAACAACAATAATATTAATAAAAAATCTTCCGGAATTCACAGGGGGGTGACTGAATTGGAGGGGGGGGGGGGTGGTTGCTAGAAAACCAGGGCAGAATGCAAACTCAAGTTTAGAACAAAGGGATGTGAAAATCAATGGTAAAAATATGCAGATTTCAGAGAGAAACCGCATGCAAATGATCCTACAATATTGTTCCCCGCTCTCCCACGCTAGTTTAAAAATATGCAGATGTCCTGAAATCCCCAAGCCGGTTCTACCTATGTAGCATTTTGCTAATTTGCGTTAAAACAAAATAGGGCAAGGCAAGGTGCCTGCATCGTTTCCTTTCATTGTATAATTTTCATTTAAACACGGTCGGGTTAGAGGAAGAATTAGCTATTAGCTAGTAATGTGAAAGAAAGATGTGCATGAATGTGACTCCAGTATTTACCTTGGGAAGTAAGAGCAATAGGGGCAGCGAGGGGGGCAAGGTCAGAACAGGAAGCCGCCCAACTTGTCGGTCTGCGAGAATCTTGTGGGCGTCCTTCTTGAAGCAGGAGAGCACGGTGTAGGCCCAGAGTATGGACTCCTGCATCTCGGGGTGCGTGTCCTAGCTCACCGGGCTCCGGTCGTACTCGGTGGCCGTCAGCGTGCCATCGTCCAGCATCTGAGAAGACCTGTGCCCCCCCATATCATGACTTCTGTATGGAATGCTAAGGGCTTTGAGGTCAGGTGACCCTGACACTACTGAGAGATTCCATAGAGACTTAGGCGAAGTTGGCATCCTGAAAGGTTATAGCAACAGAAGTGGGCCACCTTTATACACCGGTGGGAGATTGCGGTTGATTTAATATAGCTAATGTTGTGCAGCCCAAATTTATGCACATCTGAACGACTCCTTTGCAGAAACCTCAATAATTTATAGCATTCGGGAGGTATTTCCAGTGCATCCGCTGGAGCACTACCTTGGTTTTTTATTTTATTTTTCTCATTAAATATATCACTGCAGAGAGAGAAGCTGATCTAGATTCACAAATGAAGGCTTAAGCTTACTATCCCAGCTGCAGGGTGCCAGCCCGGCATGGAATATTAGAAGTCAATTACAAAAGCATCCAAAAGCTTATAAAAGTGGGGATATGAGGGGAAACACACTTGTGACACTGAATGCCCCCTTAGAAATCCTTTATGTAATCTTAGTATAGTATATTGTAGTATAGCGTGGTATAGCATAGTATAGTATTGTATAGTGTAGCATAGTACAGTATAGCTATTTTTGAATTGTTGAAAAGATTGGGAAAAATATCTGAAAAATAATTTGCTCTGTTAGATTCTCCCTCATAATGGGGCACTGAAATGTCTCTGGAAATCCAAAAGCACACCTTAGAATGTTTCCATGAAGAAGTGAATCAATGAAAACAATCACAAGGTTAGTATCGCACCCCATGCCTCCCACACACATGCGGTGGATCCACAGGATGACCGCGAATGTCCCATGTTGCAACATGGGCTGACTGACCTTCCTGATGAAGACCACAACGCCCTGCTCCAGGCTCAACAGCTTGTCTGACACCCACTTGGTCTTGCTGAGCAGGTCAACGGGGTCAGCGTTGTAGTGACTGAGGGTCGTCTGCAGATAGACCAGTGGCTCTCTCCAGGACTGCACCAACATCAGGACCGAGTGGAGAAGCCACTTTCCCTGTGAACAAAAAGCACCGGGCATTATGACCATCCTGCAAAAACATTGCTAGCCTCCGCTAATGCTCCACTTAGCATATAATTATATAATTTCCTATAGAGATAGATAATAGGCTTTTATTATCTTTGGCTGTGTTCCATCAATATAGGTAGATTCAGTCCTTAACAAAACCCCTTCGCAAATATGAATTGTAAAAGGTTACGGGGGTGTCATGTGTGAAATATTGGAGTCCGTTGTCTACAGACAGTTTACTCTGCCAAAAAGGTCACTCGCTTATTTAGAAGGGACATTGCAGAGTAGGACAAAAGAATGAGTAAGAAGTAAAGGTTACTGAATTTGCAGTTACGTTTGGGGCAAAGCTTCAGTATGTTGAGGGGGGTGAATGGAATTTGATGTGAAGTTTTAATAGGTGTTTCAATCAAGCATTTGAAGTGGATTTGAGGTTATAAAGTCACTGGCTTCTACCCATAATCCTATGTTTGTGTCTGTTCACTGGAGTAGAACTGCAACAAAGCTAACAGTTGACCCAGTCAGTTCACTGCACCCTCTCGATGGCTTGTCTATGTATCAGTTTGACGTCTTGTTCCGGAGTGTTATTTCCTTGAGTTGGATCTCTGTTATTGACTTTGGGTGAGAGTATTGGGTGGAGAAGGACCACGGAGGGGCTGACCCTCCACCTGAAGTCCCACCAGATCACGAAACACATATATACAGTGTCAGACCACCCACCGACTCCCCGTCCATCACCCAGATTCCCTTAAAGCCTTGACTATGTATATGTCCTGTCCTGTTCGGCGTAAGCGAACAAATCAGCTGTTCAGGGCCCAGAGGCAACTAGCCCCCCCCCGCCCCCACCCCACAAACCTCATCAGCCTGTGGTGTACGTGTGTGTTAGTCAAAGGGGCCCCAATTCAAATTTCACTTAGGGTTGGGTCTGCCCTGCTCTGTCCACTTACCGAGATCTGCTGCATTTCACTCTTGGAGCTGGGGACTGGAAAGGGTTTGGCCGTGCACTGGTCCCTTCCGTGGTTGCGCTGGGAGCGATGAGTGAACGGGATGGGCAACTGCTCCTAAGATCCACAGTGCAACAAACTTAATAGCAGGTCCCATACGGCCAGGGAAGCAGAGTGCAGCGTGTTCCAGTGTGTTCTCGCATGCCGCTTTCGCATCCCTTAACAGTGCTATTTACAGCTCCCCTAGTCTTAAACACTTTTTGGCGTGATATCAATGGAGCTGTCTGGCATGCTTTCCAGCAATCAAAACCCATAATAAGTGCGCGGATTCACTCTTTCCGAGGCGCTTTTCCAATTCCACTGGTTTAATAAGTCATTTTCGTCTCCCGGCTGCAGGGCCGCGACTCCGACGCGCATAATGGGGTTGCGCGCTCGCATTGTTTGCAGATCGCAGCGGCGCAGGAAGTTATGCAAATGCATCTTCCTGCGCGGATGTGAATTTTGCCGTGAGTCTGCTGGATCCTAATTTGTCGCATCGTTTGTGCGTGCGGCCTACACAGCGATTTGTCTACTGTAATATCAGTCTAATTATTCACCAGGATTATTATCTAATTCATTTGGAGTATTACATACATTATAGCTTTAGGTCGTATGTGTGTGCATTTACCAAGCTGTACAAAGTGTATTAATTCATTCTATGTTGCCGTTCAGGCGTAGTAAGTAAATTTAACCATATGAATGCAATCATATTGGATGCTTAATATTAATTGGGCTTCTCACTGCAGTTATTGTGTTGCAGGCAAGGAAATCATTTCACCATTGTAGCAATGCATGATTCTGAGAGAAAATAGTGTTCCCCATAATAACGTTTTGAATAGTTGTTGAATGTCATCCTTTTATCCAGTACAATCCAGCCAATCCCGTGCAGCACGGAGCATGAGGCAGGAGAACAACCTGGACTAGATGCCAGTTCGTTGTGATATTGAATGTGATTCACTAACAGGATTTTATCATGCAGTTGTGCTGTGGAAAACCCCCTATTTCTCGGAGTGCTGTTGTCCTTCATACCTTATAATTTCTCTAATGCACATGGGGATTAAGTAAAATGCAGATGGGGGGTAAGGTTCTGGGCCAGACATGCTAGGCCAAAGCTTGCTAATTCAAGTCCCAGCCAAGCCTTTAGGGTAGCTAACACCTTTCATCACGGCACTTCATTTCCTGCTGTATAATATCTGGCTCCATAAATAAGGTTAAGAAAATATATGACTAAACTAGCATTTTTAAGGAGTTGCAGATCTGCACTTACACATTTTATTCATACATTAATAATTGGCTTCTGAATTCCATTGCTAATATTTTGGTTTGTTATACCTGAGCTGGTATCAACAAAGACTGAGTGCTAAGTGAGGCCCTGAGGAGTCTAAGTAGTTCCTTTAGTACTTTATACTCCAGGTTGGAGAACTTTCTCCAGTATCAGAGTCCTGCATCTTCTACTGCAAGAACTCACTCACCGTTCTGCTCCAGGGATGGAAAATGAATCCCAAATTCGAGCTGAGAAGTCTCTCCATTGCGTTCTGGGTTTTTATGTATTTTTTTTTTATGCCATCTCCTGCTTGTCAGTCATTTCTCTCATTAGGAAGTCTGAGTTTCTGCGAGTTTCGGCTATGAATCGGTGTGCGAATCTTAACAGGCGTCAAAAATGAGTTCCTCTGTTCCCGACGCATGAAAGTATTAATGTGTATCCTCACAGCTACATCTGGTTTGCGGCCCAGTTCTCAATTCTAGACCTTTGTCCCGATTTCTCACTATCCATCCCTTCCACCTTAGCTGCCGGAAAATCTGGTTCCATCCTGCGGTGATAGACTCATGCCTCCAGGTGACTCATAGCTGACTCATATACAGTATGTATCATTATTTTTCATCCTGTCCAAATTCATTAATATCTTCTGACAGGCTATGCCAAAGTCACTGCTGCGGGGACCGGATAGCTAATCGCTCGCGCATCGGATGGGTGCTCGGGAACTCTGAGTCTGCGGCGAGACTTGACGCACGAAACGCCAGCCGAAATTCCCTTGCTGAAAACTGCAATGAGCTTTGCTTTGCTAAATAAGAGCGTTCCTGCGGGGCACTGCCCATCACGCTGCGGGGCACTGCCCATCACGCTGTGACCTTGGCCTGCCGCTAGCGCAAGATCTTTTGCCGTGGTTTTTCCATCGGAATCTAAGAATAAAGGCTGCTTTTGAATATCCAGCTACAGAATCGTGTTGCCTCTCTTGCCGCCCACCTAGGGACAGTCCTGCATTTTTATCAAAACGATCTTCCCCAATCAAGCCCGCCAGCTCCATCGCTAGGCGACCGGCCCCTCCATGGCAGCATTAGCGTGCTCTCGCTGTCAATTTTATGCAAATATTTACCGCTTCAGTACTACTGCGCCACCTTTGCACTCTCGAACAATGTAACAGCCTACAGGAGATCGCTTTGACAGCAATACCCCACACCTGCACCTGAAAGTCAGTATTTTTTAATAATTTAAATATGACTGCTATTACTGAAATAATTAGATGTTTACAGATGAAGGTGCTTTCTTCTCGTGAGGAACTCATGCCTATTGAAACGGCCCACTGTGTACACTGTGCATTCAGTCAAAAATCAAAGAGGCGACAAGACAGAAACCTGGACTATAACGTAAGCGTCCAGGCTGTCGAACTCCAGCCGTTTGCTGATAGAAACGCTCTTTGTAGTTAAAATTCATTTTCCACTGTAAATTACCTCCTGTCACCAGCGACACCCCCCCCCCCCTTAACTGCTACAGTGAACTTCTTGTACGCTCTAAAAAGTGACATCAAAGGAATTTAAAATCTGTAATGACGATCGCTCACCCCTGGCGCAGACAGAGCTTAGGTGCCGATTAGCCAGACTGGGCATGACACCAACCCTGATCCTCTCAAAAACTAAACGTCGCCTCTAATATTTTCTGGAGTCTAGCAAGGTCTCAATTGCTGCATCTCTTGCGCTCTAAGGAAATACAGACGTCAAACAGGCGTCAAACAGACATGGACAGACATGTCCTCTTTCATAATAGAATGACTGGGTTATGTTAGTTAACAGCAGTAAATCCAGCATATCACTTAGGGATCTATTAGGTCACTTGGGGATCTATAATGGTTACTTAGGGATCTATTAGGTTATTTAGGGATCTATTGAAAAATAACTAGACAAATAATCATGTCTGTGTCTGTTTCATATGACAGTGGTATAGCTTTTCATGTGAATTTGATACAATGATACTGAGAAAAGTGGATGATTCTTAAAAAAAAATCAGTGTTTGCTACTGACCATAGAGATCAGTACAGATATATCACTTGTATTAATTCATACACCATCTTTAAACTCCTTATTATGGTCAACTGTATGTCACATGGTAGTTTTAGTAATATTGATTCTAAATTATATTTTAATGGCATTTTTATGAACCAGTAGTATAATGGTACAAATGTAGATGTTGCCAGTGACATACTGTTATTGCTATTCAATTCAGAACATTCTCCCTCTTCAGTAATAAGTGATCAGGCTACCATGTGATGGGATTAAACAGATTGTACTCACAAAGAGCGCATAGGATCCCTCAGAAACTTGGTATATAAGCTCAGCCAGCTGGATGACCCGGTCCAGCAGCTGGTCCTGTGAGATGGATGGGCAGCGAGCCACGGCACCCTGATCGTCCATGCAATCTAGAGGGTGACCCAGAGTGCCGGACTGGGTCAACAGGGGAAGCCAACATGGGATTGCTGGAAGAACTGGCTGACATAGCGCCCATATATGGCACACTAGCGAAAAATGTGGGTTTTCTTTTGAGTGAATGAAGCATGATGCTTGGAGCACTATACGCACTTTATAAACTATACGCACTTTATACACTATACGCACTTTATAAACTATACCCACTTTATACACTATACGCACTTTATACACTATACGCACTTTATAAACTATACCCACTTTATACACTATACGCACTTCATACACTATACGCACTTTATACACTATACGCACACCATCTCCTGTTATCAGGGCACAAAATCATGTCCACATGTCTATTTACTTTTGAAAGACTCAGATATAACCTTTAGTTTTCTAAACTGCGAAAGCCTGCTCACCTCACGATACACTTTTTCGCCTTGCGATGCATGTTGAGATTTGCCCCATGCTGGTGAAACTGTAACATTACCTTCACTAAAGTCTCTAAAAATACAATTTATTGGTAGATATCAAACCTCAGCACTCAGCGAGTAATCAATATTGTTTGCCTACCTTAAAAAAAAAAAAATCCCATTTCTGTTTGCAAAAGAAAACACAAACAGAGTTCAAGCTTTTATTAATAAACTTTTATTGGTTTGCAATAAATTATTTGTAGGTAATCTGCGTTCTTAATGGTGCTCCAGAATTGACCTCCCTAATTCTGTGGTCCATGGGGTGTCTTCAGATGACACTGGTGTCCTATCACTTAGGATGTCCTATTATCTCCATTAAAACCCCCAAATTCAAATGTCATAAGTTCAGATACATTTGACAGTTTTCATCATTGCTGGACACGATACCTCTTCAGTCATTCATTCTCTGTGAAATGCAGTCCTGTTTCCTGCATGAACCACCCCTGCCGAAGGCTTATACATGCAGCTTAGTTTGTGCAATGCATTAACCAAAAGCCTTTATGTTCTCTGCAGGTTTTCGAATCCATAATCGTAACATCGTATCTCATCACGCACCTCTTCTCTTACCTTACACATTACCTCCGGCCGTGTCAGCACAGGTGAAGGCTTGTTTGGAGGGGTGATCACTCACTTTCCGATGCTTTAGGGGGTGTTCTTCCAAATAAACTGTACTCCTTACATTGGTGTACTTTCCATATAAGATGCAGCCCCTCATGTTTCATGAGGAAAACATGCAACACCCCCCCCACACACACACACACAGACACGAACTATCTAAATGAGGACCTTCCATTCATTTCTAATGAAGAAACCCTAACCCCAACAACCTTTAACCCCAATCCAGCCCTAAACTTAACCGTATGTAACCAAACAAAATATAAGTCTTTTGCCATTTTTACTTTTTAAAAATTGAGGTGATCCAAAAGGAATTCTTCTGAAAAATGTCACCAAAAGTAAGGAAGGAACAGTGAATTAACAGTAATAGAAGAGTGATATTTTATTTATCTCTTTGGGGAAGTTGTTTTTTTTCTCCATGAGACACACAGAGAGGTGTGAGCAAGCTTGGGGGTCACCATGCAGGCCAGCATGCAACTGGAGTAACTGGGAGTTACTGTATGGGCCTTGCTCAAGGACCCAACGGTGACATCAGCCTGCCAGCCCCAGGGTTTGAAACAGTGACTTTCCAAACACAAGCACACAATCCAAACCCACTGCGCCCCACAGCGCCCCCATGCTGCTATGGACTGCCATTCCACCTGGTAGGAATGCTGCAGGTTCACTGTGACCCTATATAAATATGAATATTGAAGTTATTGTTGTTATTATTGTTTATTAGTTTGCTGAGTTTTGCCAAGGTATGCTTGATTTCAAGGATTTTTTTTTTCTCCTTTGACCAAAGCTGAGAGCTTCCAGAACATTCCCTCACGTTTACAGCACAATTCCCCACAGGAGAACATGCCTTCAAGAAATGGGATCTCTTAGGGTAACCCCCATACCACCCCCAAATTAAAAAATAAAAAAAAATTAAAAAATAAAATTCCCCTTGGTGAAAAGCTGGGAGCCTGGATGACTCACAATGCAAATTTCACGGGACATAGTCGTGCCAAACAAGAACACTACTTAATAAAACTATTTCACACAGGAATACTGGAATAAGCTAGAGTAGGCGTGTGGGGGAGTTCATTAAATTGTGCATATTGCAAATTTGCCCTTGATTACTGCACTGTATGTTCTGCATATTTTATTTCCCCCTACCATATTTTTATGGCTTAATCCAATTGGAGAGTGAGAATGGATGATTATGGTTGGTCGATTATGTAATTAAAACCTGCTTTGTTCTGTGCTGCAAATTTCAAGGGCACTGGTCTGGATGGCTCCGCTTTACACTGGGGAGAATGGTGGGTGAGAGAGGAGTAAGTGTCTCCTTCCTGACGGTATGGGAAAATCGCATTCGAGCGCAAAACGGATGCATCGTCATTGCGGTAAGAAACAGCCGTATGTAACAGCAGCGGCTGTGGGAAATAATGAAAAAAATGTATTTGTCAGTAACAATTGTTCATTTTCGAGACACTCGCAAACATATTTACAGAGAGCATTACGCGCATTTACACCCATAATTGACGTAAGGTTACGGGCTAAATAGAATTTACTTTCAATTGAGTTCCGTTTTCATTTATTTATTTATAGATTGCACTCTTCAAGATTAGATAGAATCACAGTTAATCATTTATGAAATAAGATTTGCAATCCGGCTCCTCAGTTTTCTAAGTTGATTTACTTCTTTTCTGGAAATATAAAAATAAGTTGTTTTCAATCAAAAAACACACCAGTCTTAAAAGTGAAAAACAACAAGCTGTTTGATTTTTCCTGAGTCAAAAACAATTTGTTGTTTGTCGTCATGGAGATCACAGAGGGGCCTGGAGGAGACGGAGCCTTTTGGAGCCGGCAGAGAGGGAACTGGAGATGAGCAGGGCTACAGAGGAGCTGTCAGGCCAGGTTCACCTATTCATTCATGCCACCCCCCCAGTTCCAAGCACCTACCACTGACTCACTAAAAGAGAGCAAAGTCATCTTGAATATAGACCATTTTCCACACCCGTGTGCGTTTTGTGTTTCGCTCCCCTCTGTTTGACCTTTCACTGATGGCTCTGCTGGTATTGAATCTACATTTGATTTATTTAGCAGAGACTTTTATCCGAGGCAACATACATTTCTTGAGAAAGCAGCATCAGCCGGTGTCTGGAGCGTCTGGTGGTCTTGCTAAAGGGCCCAACAGTGAAATCACTCTGCAGGCCCTGGGATTTGAACTAGCAACCTTATGATCACAGGAGCAGCATCCTACCCCGCAGTTAGGAGCCCCCCGTATTACTTGATAGTGAAATCCCCGTGGGATTTTAACCAGAAACCTTCTGAACATAGGCATCAAGTCCTTACCTGCAGTGCCATGCACTACAATAGGCTTTTAAGGGGACAGGAATTAGCCGTCAGGGATGAGATGTGAGGTAAACAATAATGCCCCTTTACCCCTGCTGAGCCCATCCTGTAACAGCAGGGGTCTCTGTGTCATGCCAGCAATATAGGTCCAACCATGCACAAAAAACACATTTACCATGGAAGTACATAAAGGTGTGAAAATCCTGCTGAATGGCTACTCCTAATGGATGAGTAATCTCAAACAATAATCAAATCAGCGAGAAAGGCTGTCATTTATTTGAAAAGAAGCACTTTTGCAATTACTGCCCCGCTGTATTGGTTACTCAAAGGACAAAGGGCAAAGCGGTGAGGCATAGGCTGTGGCGTGTAATTATAAAAAATGACAACATGCATTTGCTGTTTGGACGCAACTAATGAGTTGGTAATTGCTGACTGACAAACTTTGAGAGAACGTTTTTAGACCCAGGCAGCGAGAAAATAAAATAATAATGATTTGGGAAGTAAGTGGCACAAACATTTGCTGCCTCATGCTATCTGCTCCAACCGCCAGTTTCCCTGCTGATGGTGCGCAGATGGGGATTAACATCCTGCTCCAGTAACCAGGTGGGATTCCTCCTGTAGGATCCTGGGCAGAGACCACTATGTGCCAAGCAACCCTGACAGCAAATTCTGAGATAACAGCTTTATTTTCCATTTACACAAGTATGCGTCGGAATGTTTCCTTTTGCGTATCTCATTTTGCTATCCTTTGAGACATAAGGGCACATCTATACAGTTGAGAGCAAAGCCTGCGGTTTCTGATCATAGACACGCGTCATAGTGGTCCAGCCCACTAAGCCCATTAAAAGCCACACACTAACCACCGTAAATATGAACTGTATACTGGGTGCTGGATTCTAGTCTTGTTTAATTTTTTGTTTACTCTTGTGACTCAGCTTGAGAAATTTTCACACCATTAAATACTTTCATGGTTACGGTGTATTCTAACAAGATGCTGATGTATTTAAAACATGCCGAGTCCATATTAACGCCGTGAAGGGCCTGAACCTTCATTTGTGTTTCTCTTGGCTTCAGGATGAGAAACAGCACTGTTGGGGTTGAGACCTTGATTAGAACTCTTTCACCAGTGGTACAACAACCTGCCGCCTCTCAAAGGAGCAAGCGATGGCACACGGACATGAATATTTATTTTGTCCAAGAATACTCAGGCCAATTAGTGTGGCACGCTCATCCTCCTCAGGCGACTGACTGACAGCGCTAACAATCAATACAGGAACTTTGAGCTTGGATCTGATTAACCCCTGCCTGTAGAATACTGTGTCTAATGGCGCTGTTGACGGGCAACGATGCGCAGCGCATGATACAGAGGTGCGACACGTGGGGCCGCTAGCGCGTGCACATGCACGGGATCCTTCATGCGACGCATGCAAACATGGACACACGCATCTCGAATCCCTAGGCTGAGCGAGCGAGAGAGCAATTAATTCCTAACCAGATCAGCTACGGCGGCACGATGGAGAAGCCGGAGACAGAACTTCATTGTTTAAAACAAAAAGAATGAGGGAAAGACAGGCGTTCTGAAAGGTGAGACCTTAAAGTCAGATTTTAGGTCCAGGTACATAGTCCATTGAGGAAGGAATTCTCGTGCCATTTTTTCGCTGTTTTCGTGTCTGGGAGGGCATCTGTGAGGTCCTGGCAGATACACCAAGGGCTTTGCTGCCACGTTGTGATTCTCGATGAGGCTGCCATTTTTTTTTTTTTGCCAAAGAACACGAGGTCATAGAAAAATAATTAGCTGACGATCGACCCCATAATATCTATGAGCTGAATAGCTTCGGTCACAACCCTCAAGAAAGAGATTTACAGTACGGTCGTACATCATGCCCACATAAGGCCAAAGATGTTACTAACTTGGGGTCTCCGCAGACATAAAGCGGATTCGGTGTAATATCTGCTACCCCTGTGGTCAGAAGAAGTGGGATTTTTTTTTTAAAATTGCAATAATGCATTTATGAATCCCATCTGCTAAGCTTATTGTTCTCTATGCCTGATTTTATTTTGCCGCTTTTCCATCATAATTTTAATATTGCAGTAATAAGGTTTTCATATTGCTTAACTAGATGAACTCTTGAAGTTGCTCGAGGTTCATCCTATAACCACTTTTATGGTTATTTTTTGTGGGAATGAATAATAATGAACAGAAAAATTAGTGCTTTTCGTTATTACAAAGTTGAAGATGGGGGGAAAAAAGCCTTTTATTTTGTTGTTGTGTGCAAAGATCTCTGAGACTCCTGGAAACGTGTATAATTAAGCCTCTGCTTGCGTTATTGTATATAGGTTTCAATTAAAATGATATTTGTTTTGAGAACAGAAAAATGAACAAAAACGCCTGACAACATTGAAAAATATAAGCAGCATCAAACATTTCATATTTATTCCAGGAAAATATTTTGCCTAGAACCGCAGTTCATTTTAAATATATAGTGAACTGTATAGTGGTAAAATACTGGATACATGCCTGGAACAAATAACTCTTAAGATCATGTAACACGTATGAAAAACCAGGCTGGTCAATGTTCCTATATGAATAGTCTCTCCATGTGGGTGTTGGGTTTGCTGTGTACACGTCACATCTGGTCATGTATGGCTACAGGTTTTTTTCCATGTGTTTTCAATGATTGTTGGGTCCAATATCATGGCTGGAAATTTTCTTTGGCCGCGAATATACACTGAAACTTACCCAGGCATAAAATACTATCTCTCTATCTTATCCAAAAGATAAAAGGGAGGCAAAAACACGGCTGGGTCCTCTTCAGATTCAAAGGGATCCTCCAGCAAGCTCAGAAAACAAATAAACGAGAAAATAAACCGTACGTTCCCCTGGGCGGCCATCTCGAGCAGCCCCCTGCTCTCTGCCCGTCGAGAGCCTCCGACGTTGACTGAGCTGCCGTCTCACTAGGAGCCACCGTGAGACACTACCGGACTGACAGTGCCGGATTTGAGATGCGCTGCTACTTCACCTTGCGCTTAATTAGCGGGATCTGAGTCCCCGTGATAAGATGCCCTCCTCTCTCCACTGAAGCTGTCCTGCAACGGGTATGCTGTCTCTCTCCTGAGAATGCTCCACGTGTTTAACTCCTCTGGACCCCCAACCTTGCCACGAGAAGCCCCCCCCCCCCCCCCCCCCCCCCCCCCCCC
>JAODLC010000106.1:50260-61520 GCA_026781145.1 Hippopotamyrus pictus
AGTTAAGTACTCTGTGACTGTGACTTTTTATGCTCAACTGGTTGGGTGAAACAAAATCCTGGTTTGGATTTTTACTTTCTGGACCTGAAATGTCCACCTCTGCTGACCACAAACAATGCTGTTTTAAAAAATGGTCTTAAAAGAAACTAGGAAACAATTAGTTGTTTCAGTAGGGGACCCTAAGTCACTGACTGGACCAGTGATTGTTCAGTCTTGGGAGTGATGAGATCAAAGACGGACATGTTTGACTTGGGCACTAAATAATTTGACGGTGTCATCAGGGGTGTGCCTAGAAATTCTGGCCCTCCCAGGCAAAATGTCACCTCAGGCCCTGAGCTGGGGGGAGGAATTTTCAGAGAGTATAAATAATATTTCTCTTATATTGGAGCCCCTACACATGCAGCTGCTATGGTTATTCAAGTGTAAATACAAAAATATTTGCTTAGATGTTTCAATAGCCTGAATAATATAAACATCTAGAAGCTCCAGTCAGTTCAGGATCTCACATTCTTCAACCTGTTCACATATTTTAATTATTATTTTAATTTAATTGTTTTTTTTTGCTTATGGATGATTGGAGGAATTTATAAATCACAGTTACCTACCAGCAACAGTGATTTCCGGATGAGGTCAATTAGCAACTGCCTTAGAAGGTATCTTGTTCTTAGATGCTGACAGCAGTAATAGTTAGTTAATTGAAAGGAAATGAGAGTCACCAAGTTCTAGCTGTGAGTGACCCACAAACAATGCAATGATTGTGACACTTAAAACTAAACAAACATTGTTCCGGGAATGCAAGAACACAGCGTGCTTCGTGGGTGATTAACCACTGGAACAACTGGTATGTGACAGACAAGTAAGCAAGCGATTACTAAACATTAATAAATAATGTTTTGGGGCATTTCGGACAAAACACAACCCTGTAAGTCTTATCCCCAGACAATGTAGTTAAGTGGTCAAAGAATCTTGGCTCCTTGCATTTTCTCTGAAAATAATTTGATAGCAAATTCCAAGTGGAAAAAAAAGAAATTCTTATTCAAAGGGTGCAACTTATGAATTCAGTACCAAGAGAATTTTAACTTTTTATATTTTATTGGTATAGAAACAGTTTCTTGTATAAATATTTCAATTACACATGAGCAGAAACATTTCAGGGATTTGAATAATTCAGGCTTTTTTCTTGTGCTTCTGAGCCTACAAAACAATAATTCATTTTGTAACAAGACTTGTCAGTCTGCTTCAGCTTGTGAATAAGTGTGTTGGACTAAGTTGTCTATCAAAAGAAGTCGTCAAAGGCAAGGTTTTTATTTACTTGTTTTTTCTGTCTGCTTATTTATTTATTTACTTAATATATTGTTATATTGTCGCACCATTTTGTGATGAGAGGCTGTTCTGACATGATCATCAATAACTTTGACCATGACAGATATCAGTTTTGTTGAAATTTTCAATCTGTTTGTATTCAGATAACTAGCCTACTGGACTGCATTTATTAACCTGGTTGTTCTTCAAAATGAAAAAAACAGACTGATACATAAATATGTCTTTGCACAGCCTAGTTTATTTTCCTATAATTTTAGTGTGACTTTTTGGTCTGATGATTGATGCGATGACAATATGCTGAAAAATTTAAGTATATAAATTGACATTCATAAACAACTGAAAACCATTAGGATGTCCTTTGTGGTGCTTGAAAAGCATGTATTTTCCTCCAGGTGTGTAAATTTATTTCTTCTAAGTAGATTAATGATTCTAAACCATCTATGAATCATTTACTCTAAATATCCCCTCTGAAAAATATGGCGCCCTCTTGCCTTGGATCGAAGTCGACGAGTTGTGTGCAGAGTATAAGCAGCAGACTTTGAGAACAGCTGCTCTCTGAGTCCACGCCAGCCGCACGGATCCGTCTCCGGATCACAAGATGGCATGAGCTCCATCCATGACAATGTCGGGACCTTAATTAGAAAAGGCAAATGCTGTTTAAGAATGATTCAGTGACACGGCGCGGAACGCTACAGGATTTACCAAAGGACAAGAAAAGAAATATCAATCAGTGAATTTGTGTGCTCTGAAACTTAATTAGAATGATTCATAATCAATCAGTATTAGTAATATGATTTCTGGCATTTTTTTTCCAATCCTATTATATGTTCAGTAGAAAAATAAATCTGGGAGTTGAGATTAGACATGAAACTGACCTAGAACATCTGTCTCAGTTAAGTGATCATAACAATTAAATCCACAATAACCTAAAAGGCACAAGGACAGACTTCCATTTCCAATACGATTTCTGATCACATCTTCACTGACTTCAAATATCAAAAATCTAATGGTCCATAATAATGTGTTTCTTCTGACATATACAGCACTGTCCTTTTTAATTGGCTTGGACAGGCTAATGTGAAGGTAAAGAAGGTGAAAGAACAGGCATGAAGGATTGACACGGGGACAAAGGGACCTGACACTGGAGAGTGGGGTGACGCTTCGGGTGACCGGATCTTAAATGTAAAGTAATTTCATTAGAGGACTGAGAAGAACGGCGGCCACTAAGGACAGGTTAAGGTGGGGGTAGGTGGGGGCAGAGACATGCTTAATTGAGCTGCTGGCATTAATAACCCGTCGGATTGGCACATTAGGGCAGTGAGCAGTGGCACAGAGGGTGGACACTCAAAGGTTTTTCTCAAGTTTCACTTGTTTGACCACCAGGGGTGTCTTATTAGAGGTGAGGCCAGGGTTGATCTCTCAAACAGACAATAGGCAGGTGATCCAAGACAAAGGGAAAAGGAGAATGGAACCTGATTATGATGTTATAACAGAGGCTACTGCATTCACTGCGTGACAAAGCCACGCCCCCTGTTGCTAACAAAACCATAATAATCAAATCTGATTGGGTCTAAGAAGACCATCTGTGAGAATGATTGGTGGAGGGTATGTCTGTGGTGACAGACAGGTGCAATTATAGTTGCGAACAAACTAAAATGGAGGACATCTGTATTTTTTTTTTCTCGATGTTCGTGGGGCGGGGGGGGGAGATAAAGTTACGGCTGGCAGAGATTTGCTAAGTTACCTCAAAGTCAGCAGTTTCAGTTTTGCAGCCCTAGAGCTGCTTTACCTTTGCATGTTTTTGGGCGGAAAATTCATTTTAATTCCCCGGACAGAAATGGAGTTTTACAAGCGATCAGCTTTCAGCCGTGATGACTGGTCAGATTGCCGGCGAGGGACCCCCCCACCCCCCCGAAGCAGACAGGGAAACGGGCCGCCGGCTCCGGATGAAATCTCCATGAAAAAGATGGGCCTGATTAAAAAGGATGTATCATGGCAAAAATTGCTCGGGTTTGGAAGAGCCTCACTGCATCTCTCTAGAAGTGACAGAATAAATTAGCCCGCTAAAATCACTCGGAATAAAAAAGGAGCGCATACCAAGAGGCCGCAGACAGTCTTTGTACTATCCATTAAACCAGTTGCGTTATTTATTATACATATTACTGTCTTGATATACGCGTTTCGAAATCCAGAGTCCCACCAGGTTTTCAAACGAGTGTTTGTACTCGACTGGTTCCGCTCTCATCTGTCTGTGATGACGAACAGCTGTATGTTATGTACACAGCTTATTAACAGCAAGCGCTGCTGTGTACAGACACACGCCCTCCCCTAACAGCGGCCAACGTCGTAATCTCAAAAATATTCCCCGCCGACGTGACAAACTCTGCACTCTTTTTTCTTCCCCGACTCCTTCTACGTCTCCTACCGAGCGATGTTATTCATGTGTCAAGCGGGTTTTATTTTAGGGGGAATGGCGTGCTTTTCGCTCCCAAGGTGACATCAAATTGAAAAGCTGGGGGGGAAAAAAGCCACCGTTATATGTCACTCAAACCACCACCTGCTACGCTATGCTACATAATGAACACGTATGTGTCATACGAATCGAAAAAAAAATATATACTCTATATACACATACTGAGAGTCCAAGGCATAATAAAAGGTAAATAATCCTTTCCGCGCTTCTAGGTTGAGGTATTATTTTTCAGTGTAGTAATTTAATCACACAAAAAATTCTTAACTTGTGTCATCGGGCTTCTATTCATACACCTGACAATTAAATAGAAGGGCGGAGAGATTACCTCAATGGAGGATGTCTGGAGACTGTCTGAAACAGTGATACGGTTTAACTTACCCTGCTCACTTCACGGTTTAAGCAATAACAACTGCCACTCGTCTCTCCAATCACATCTCCTGAGATGCCCTGGGCAGGGCAACCGGCAGGATTGCGGTAAACAGCTTAAACGCGAACAGCTGCCAGTGACGAAGGGATTATTTATTTATTTGTTTTTCCATAGTAGCAGAACTTCTGAGGGGAGTAATGACCGTCTCTGACACGCCAAACCTTTGTGAATTTTTGCCGCTGACATATTACATTTTATAAGCGCAATACCCGCTATTCCAACAGAGTGGCATCTGTGCCATGTTGTAATGTGCTCTCCTTTCTTGTAGCCTGCTGCCCTAACACACAGCCTGCTGCCCTAACACACAGCCTGTTGCCCTAACACACAGCCTGCTGCCCTAACACACAGCCTGCTGCCCTAACACACAGCCTGTTGCCCTAACACGCAGCTTGCTGTCCCAGTGCAGAAACAGCTGTCCAATCCTGTTGTCTGCTGTCCTAACACCCTGCCAGCTCTTTAACCCTGTTGTTCACTGTCTCAACATCCAGCTAGCTGTCCAATCCTATCATCTGTTGTCCCAACATAGAGATAGCTGTCCAATCCTGTTGTCCACTGTCTCAACACCCTGCCAGCAGTCCAATGCTGTTGTCTTGTGTCCCAACACCCAACCAGCTGTCCAATCCTACTGTCCATTGTCCCAACATCTAACCAGCTGTCCATTCCTATCATCTGCTATCCCAACACTCAATCAGCTATCTAGTCTTGTGTCTTGTTGTCCACTGTCCCAACACCCTGCTAGCCTTCCAGTCCTGCAGCCCACCGTCCCAACCCATAATCTTTAGCTCTTCACACGGCTGCCTCTCTAAGTCATTTCCTTTGACTTTGGGCTGCTCTCCTGTCATTCCTCGCAGGGTCTGTCGCACTTTCAGCTCTGAGGATGATTAACTGACGGAGAGAAAAGTTCTAACAGCTCTGTGCTAAGGGCACATAGTCACTCATTCGCTTTTCTTCAGCGGCGAGACTGAAGAGCCGCGGAGAAGGACACAGGGGACAAAGACAAAGCGGGGACAGCCCAGGGAGAGGCAAGGGAATTATCGCTGATGAAGGAGTGGGCACCATTTCATTTTCCCGCATTACCCCAAGGTCTTAATTAGTGTAGGTTAATCATGCTCCATTGTAATCGACTGCTGTTTTTCCTCATTTTTTCATCCTACACGTCTCCCCCCCCCACACACACATAGCAATGGAGAGGATACCATTAACAGCAGCTTTAACCCTCATTCCTAGATTTCATTTTCTTTGCCCTCTATTGTGAGTGACAGAGCTGTTAATGTCACATGTCCAGATTCCAAATAATCATGAGGTGGCATCCCCGACCACAGTCGTGTTCTCCCTTTGTTTCATGTCAATTTGCATATTAATATTTCTGCAACGTACAGATATTTAACCTAATTACTCCATCAGACATGTAAATTAATAGAAGGACTCAGAGGCATCCTTGATCACAAGGCTCCCCGCGACAGGATTAATCCCCCAAAGAGCTGATTGCTTTTACTGAATGCAAAGAGGAAAAAAGAGGTAAATTGTCATCTGATTTCTCCTCCAGGGTTTTTCTGTCATGATAGAAAAATGAGGTGAAAAATAAACTTTAGAGTACTCAGGAACTGGACAGATATATTTTTAAAGGGTTGTGATCACCGAGGTAACCTTAAAGTTTATCAATAACGCAACGGCTAAAGTCTTCATCGAGTCAAATTCTACATCTTCTTAGCCTCTTGTCGTTCTGTCACGCCAGAATTCTCTCATTAATTAGCTTTGGCACTTTCCTATTAAATGTTTAACTGGAGTGGATGCAAGATTAGCTGCCAACTGAGAGCCCTTGATTTAAGGTGGATTTTTTTTAAAACCGGCAGTAATCGAATGAAAAGCCTTGCACAGGCTGAGAAGCTGGCCACAGTTTTGATCGTTTGTATTGTCAGAAAAACCTCACATACCAGGAGGTGACTGAGAGGTTGATTATACAGAGTTCAACCAACAAAATAAGTATTTTGCCAACCTGTGAGTAAAAGGACCCTTTTGTGCTTTTCTAGCTTACATCATACTCCCTGTTCCTTCCAAATTAACATAGATGCCTGTATTTAAACCACAACAGCAGCCCAATCAGAGTCATCTAGGTGTCATTACCCAAGACATTTAGGGGACTGGGAGTTCCCACTGCACACTTTAATATTGCCGATGTCTTTCAGTGTTGGCGTTCTATGAAATTGTAATGGGTGGCTTGACAGTGTTGCACGTAGACTTCTGTAGACTTTGCACAACAACCTGGCCATTTGCACACACTTCTCTGTATGTTGTGCTATTAACCTGGTTTACATCCAGGCATGGACGTATAAAGGTCCACTATGTGGCTCACAAACACGGGGAACTTTATTTCAAATGAAACCCAAAAGGCTTAGAAACAAAGTAGACCACGGAGACTCTAAACAAAAGCAGGTAGGCAACACAAGAACTAACTAACAAACTAACACTTAACAAAAAAAATGCGTAGTAGTCAAACAGACTCAGAACAGGATTCACAGCAGAGGGACATCCAGCAGACACGGGAATTCATATTCAGGTAAGACACTCAGTGGCTGACCCAGGAAAAGAGCAGGGGCAGGAGCATATATACACAGGTAATGGGGTATAACGAGGGACAGGTGTGGGTCTTTACCAACCACTCAAACACTAGGAACACAGAATATGCAAGGGATGCAGGACATAGATACAAACTGAGCACAAACAACATAAACATTTATACTTCAGGCAAGGACAGACCAGAGTACATAAACACAGGGATCTTGATTTACACTGGATTGACAAATAACCAAAATCTTACAATGGTTTGAGATACATGGTTGTCAGTAGCATGTGGAGCCCATTCAGTCACACGGCAGCCCAGGGAACAAGGGGAACTGCGAGGACTATGTCTGGGGCAAGACCTAAGGGAACACAAGGAGCAGTACTGGATGACCAGTGCCACTCGTGGCCAAACAGGAAACTGCAACTGACATCGACACTGGGAGAATACCAAGACATGGACTGGACTAAGCACGCTAGGAGAGACCAGCAAAATGTTCTGGTCTACAGGGGAGAGCAGGGAATTGAAGGAAACAAAGCACAGACCCAGACAAGGCAGGGACCGGCTAGTCATCTACAGTACCTCTTGCTTATCAACTCCTTTGTAATATTCACAACATTCATATGATATATTTACATTGCATTATATGTTTACATTGTACTGTGTTTATATTTTCATTGACATAATTGTACTCATATTTGTTTTATTGACTTATTATTTAAATATACTCTGCTTTTAGCACCTTAATTTGTATTTATGTTGTATATTGCAGTGAAAATCTGCTTCCAGCCAGAGATAAACACAAGTTAGTGTTTATCTCTGGCTGGAAGCAGATTTTCACTGCAATAGTGTTTACTCTGCATATGACAATAGGCTCTTGAATCTTGAATCTAGAAGTTAATAAACGTCTATCAAGGATAACATATTAAAATATGATGTCTTTTTAGTCATCATAAAACAGCAGGCTTTATACTGTTACATATGTTTCAGAATGGTAGGACAAGCTCTGAACCACTCAGATGACATATTACATTATGAATTATATTAGTTATAGCATCATAAGTTATGAATTTAGGTGACTTTCTCCCAATACCGACACAGTGTTACCTCGTACAAAAATACTCCCTCCAAACTCTTCCTGCCAACTTAATTTAGTATTAATGGGAGACTTTTTGTCTTGAAATTGATGGAATCAATCTCACAATAGACTGAGATAGTGTACCATCTCCTTGACTGGGGAGAATGTACTGACAGTGGTAATTAATATTTCAAAATGCTTTATCTTCCACAGCAAAGAAATGATGAAAGACACTACCAGAGACAAGACAGATACCTCAATATCGCAGTACATTAATCTGAAATTTCCTACTCCTCAGCTTCATTCACTTCCCCTGCTTTTGGCGTCGTAACCGATAATGCTCATTTTAATTATCCCAAAAATATCCCACGATTCCCAGTCCTTGTACCACACAAAAAAAAAAGAAAAAAAAAGACAAAGAGCAGCTTCCGATTGGCAATCGTGTAAAATTACAATAATTCTACCATCCTGTCACAGCTGTCAGCGGCGCTCTGAACGGGCCCCTCACAGGATTTCATATGACAACCTCTGTGCCCTCCATTATTGCGAGTGACTGCTTCAGACGGGACTTTAATCGTGAGCTGAGACGCCGGAGATCACTCACGGCTCCCCGTTCCTGCGAGACGTCACCCAGCCCTCGCATCAGGGGACGCAAAGGAACCGTATGGGGCACTGACTCTGAATTTGTTTATTTGTCTTCGTCACATTTTAATGGAGTCGCCTCCCCTCAAAGGAAATCTTGTCCAAGGGACTTGGGGGTCCCTGATTAAAGCATCGTCCCAGGATTCGTGTACGCCGCGAACGCCGATTCCTCCTGCGCGGTGACTGCCGGAGTGTGAAGGATGTGTGTTTGTTTCACTTCCTCCGTGCTTTTTGTTTTGTCTTTTATGATTCCAGCAATTTCTCATTGCACTTAGTGTGGCGCCAGCGTCCTATCCCACTCCTCCTATGGGAAACATTGCCCATGATATGGTAGAAGGCTGCAGGCCCACCATGTATTATTTCCAGGCCAGGGGCAAAATATTTCCATGGGACCCCCGTGACGCGCAATCCTTCCCACCTGGGCTTTCTCCCATGGGCCAGGGACAATTTCCCCAGCTGCCCTCCCCCTCGCAAGATTGCAGGCCTGGGTGGTTGCGTCTGTCCTCGGAGACCGGATGCCCGCAATGCTATCAGCTGTCGAACTATTCGTGTGGAGGAACAGAGCAGTTGCTGCGTGTCCTCGCCACAGAAGCATCGCCGGACCCCTTAGCGGTGGCATACATCTTAATCTACGGCCCATGCTCTGTTTCCTTTATGCAATTACACACCAAAGTGTTAAGGCTAAATCTTCTGAACCCCTAAACCCATTACTGATACCGACTTTCCAAATAAAGAAGTTATTAAACAAAACAAAGCACTGGGATTTCAGATTGGAATTTAGTTAGCTTGTTCCACTGCATCTGATTCCTGCATCAAGCTGATAAAAATCACCAGGTCACTTCTGTTATTGCTCCCAAAGCAGGTTTTGAAGGTTGGATGTTTTAGAAGATGCTTGGCTGTGATTTTTAGCAAACGGTTCACAAAAACCGAGGGACAAATGTCTTTTTGATGGCGGGCAAGGCTGAATACAGCACCTAGCTAATTGGACACCTGCGCGACTTTTTTTCCCCGCCTTTCATGTGAAAAACAAAGTGGGGTTTTCATGCCTGCTGGTCTGCGAGAATGTGACACTCCCATGTCTGCCGTTTTGGCCCTGGGTTGACGACGCCTTCCTCTTCTGTGATGCCACCCCGGTCTGCGGGATGCGAGGTTTGGTATCAATTATCTTCATTCCTCTGCCTCTGCTGTGTATAACTCACAGCCGCCTCTTTTTCTGTCTTTCACAAGGCGTTGTTCACCCAACTGAACTCCAGGTTCAATAGTGACAAGAATGATATTTGATACCGGCGCAGTACAGAAACGTAGCGGAACATTAACCGAAAGGGACTTTGACGCGTGATACCTGCCGCATCATTCTCCGTTGTTAAATATAATCATCGTCAGTTCTCTGTGCTGCGCAGGAATACCATGGGGATTTAATTTACGAGAAACTTTGCATGGTAAAATGATCAACTTTCCTTTTCACTTATTTCCTTTCGAGGATTAAGGACCTACACTATTTGCACAATACTATCTTTTTTTTCTTAATTGGGGCATTTCTTTGATTTGTGTTCACTGTACATGTGACTCGTTTCCCTTATTTATAATTATTTATGCTTATTGCATTTTTTTACTTTTTCCAATGACTTTCACTGACAAAGTTGCAGCTTTCCAAAGTTGAAGGTAGTGGTTTAGAGGTAAATTGTGCTCCTTATTCTTCAAAGGGTGTTAAACTATATGCATTGAAAGTACTCTAAAATACCCCCCCCCCCCCCCAGAACGTATTCACCTGAATGTGTTTATGGTCTTTCAAAGATAGCACATCTGGGAAGAGATAGTTTCTGACTGGAACCATTTTTATTTGCATACAAAGAATTTAATATTTTCTCTTCAGTGATGACATTTTATCTATATGGAGGGCATATTTTGCACCTTTTCACCAGATCAGAATTGCATTTCAAAATCCACAGTTTCCTTCAATTCCCTGCTCTCCCCTGTAGACACTATTTGCGCTGTATCACAACTACAATAAGTTACAATTTTGGAATTTGCTGTACTGATGAATGAACTTTCCTCAAAGCACTTTAAAGCACTACGCTATATGTGACTAATCCTTACCCTTTGCTGTCCATATCTGCACTCTAAAGTACACAATTAATGTAAAAATCACAAATGCCTGAATACATGCAGTCTACTCTCCTGTTTCTCAAACTACAGATAGTTTTTCTTAATTTACAACTCTACCCTGTAAAAGGCTACACCTTTCACGTTTTTCACTGTGGCCTAAAGAAATTTAGATGAGGACAAAATTGAGGATAAATAACCTCAAAAGGAACTAATTTTTATGTCTTAAAAGGGGTTTCTAGATGAAAAGGGGTTACAAGTGATTTTAAAACAGATATAAAAGATTCAGTTTGTTATCTGGCTGAAGAACATGTGTTTTTTAATTTTCTGCAAACTACCTAAATTTGCTGCTTTTTCCCCCACAAACATCTGGCTTTGTAGCTTTGCAACATGACCTAAAACAAGTGATATAATTCCTTTACGTCTGCTTTTCCTGATCAGTGTCAACATGGCTTATAACTCACCATCTTTAAACATCATAGTTTTTATATTTTGTAATCTCACACAGTTGTTAATACATTGGTTCCTTTTTGTTAATTTGTTAATTTGTCTGTTTGTTAATTTATGCAAACATCTGTTTGTTTAGGAAAGTTACAAGTTTTCTTTTTTTTTTTTTTAAAAAAAACAGTGATTCTCATGTTGCCATTGGTTCTC
>JAODLC010000106.1:63240-76609 GCA_026781145.1 Hippopotamyrus pictus
AGGTTGCCACTGGGGGGGGGGGGGGGAATAGGGGTGCGCCAGCTGGGAAACCTCAGAATAGCTGGGAGGACACAAATATGGTGATATCACCACTCAAGAATGCTTTGCCTTTGGGAAAACCGCTGCTGTGAATGTTTGCAGTTTTTACACAGAGCTGTCTTTATTTTTCATGCTGTCATTGTGGATATTTTGCTGAATTAGACACAGCAAGTCGCACTGATGTGGTCGAGGAGCGTCTGCAGCGGCGTTGCGCTTACATATAAAAAGACACAGAAGGGGGCTGAGATATTACGTATTTCTTCAAGGCTCTCTGAGTGCCGCGTTTTCTGCTCGTCCCCGTCCGTTTGCACGACACGCCTCCTTGCTCCCTCTTGGGGGAGATCAAAGGCTTCTCATCGCCCGGCCCGAAATCAATATGCACTCAAAACGACGCATTGGAGGCCCGAAATGAATATGCGCTCAAAACGACGCACTGGAGGCCGGAAATCACGGGTGCACAACATTCAGATGAAGCCTCGCTGTCCCGAGGTGTCACTGATGAATCTTCTGGGCAGCTTGTTGCTTTTCAACAGTGAGGCAACCAGAGTCTTTATTCACATGGATGGAATGGATGTAAAAGGTTCCTTGCCAAGTAAATACATATCTGAAGGCAATGTAGAACAGTTAAGGGGACAAATATCTAAAATTACTCATCACAGGACGTCCAGATGTCTCTTAAAGTATATGGAACCTCTTCTCCTCTTTTTTGCACTGCTTTACAGAAATTCATCGACTATCCACCCTCATTTTCAAGGCGATGGTCTTAGGACAGAATGCTTTCTATATGCATTAAGACGCTACACATAGTTATGAAGCGAGCTAGTTCAGGGGCCTGAATGAATCAGCGGGTGGTGACAACAGTATAGAATTTTTACATTTCGGCTGTCGCCTCAGCAGAAATAAGATCAGCAAGGTAGCTCTCAAGAGGGGATACAGGCAACGGCTTGATACTCCAGGAAGCTGGACCAGCATCTGGGTAGAAGTGACAATGAATTATGCCATGCAGGTAATAGGTACCTAGAAACGTTTATTGATGTTTTAACTCTGCAAAATAACAAGGAAATTATTTGCTACAACAACAACAATGACGATGATGACGATGATGATGATGATAGAAGAAAAAGGAACAGTAGCTGAGTAATACTCAGATTAGGGGCAGTAAATTAAAATTATATCAAGCTGGTGGAAGGAGAAGCAAAGCTACAGGAATGCTTCTATATGAATATAAATTATCATATGAAATAGAGCATTGCTTAGCATGGAGGGCTATCTGCAGACGGAGGGCTATCTGCAGAAGGAGGGCAATCTGCAGACGGAGGGCTATCTGCAGACGGAGGGCTATTTGCAGTGGCGTGAGTGAAGCCAGAGAAGTACAACTGCGATAGACAACCGTTTAGTCAGAGGAATAAGTTCGGCTCGGGGGAATAAAGCGATCGAATATGTCGAAAGGCTGTGGAGGAAAAATGGATTTCCGTGTGTGTGTGTGTGTGAATATATAGCTACTTTTCTTTTTGGTCTTAAGATTTCCTGAAGTCATTGGGATTGGAAAGTAGGTATGATTTCTTAACACCTTTTAATTACAGCCAGTTTTTTGCGCCTTCAGGACAAATCCTCAAGACAAAAAGAGGAATTAATGATATGCGGGATGGTGTGCCCTGGGCAGAGACCGATTCTTTACATAAATGAGTTGGAAATGGGTCTGATTTTGCGGGGCCAAAAAAATATTTTGAGAAGGGATAAAACGTTGAGTGTGTGAGAATATCTTAAAGTGCAGGGGCCGTCAACTTATGTAAAAACGCAAGAATTATGTGCCAATGTTTTTAAATGCAACTGTATTTAGGTGGTAAGGGTAGAATCCTAATGTTAAAGTGCACTTTGAGTGAAACTATATTGTGTAAATCGGGCTTTTAAATTCTGATTCGAGAGTTAGGCACCCTGAGAGAAAGTTTCTCAAATCGACTATACATCTCATTATTTCTCTAGTTGGGTGCACTGTGCGTAGCGTGTATTTTTTCTCTGTATATTTAAATGAACTTGAGAAGCAGATTTTATCTTTCCTTTTTTATAGACATTGGTGCTACATCTTACTTTATCATAATTACAATAAATTAAATATTTATAGCATCTAATTAATTAACCGGAGTTACGGTCACCAGATTCTTTCCGGGTGTCCCTCAAACTGAAGGAGAGTCAGTTTAATGACTTTAAGAGAAACTGTCACACACATTACTTAAGCGGTATATTTAAAGTATGCTCACTAAGACACATTTTCTCCTACATATATCATCTTCAGTGTATTAACAGACTAATTTTGTGCCAGTTTTCATTTGTGAAGTTAATGGGTGGTTAATGGAAAGTTAATGTAGCTCTCAGCAGGGTGGGGGTCTGTGCCCATGCCCAGTAGGATGTGGGTTTGCATCCCATAACCTAGGGGTTCCCGACCCCAGTCTGTACCTGGCACTTTTTGCAAGCCGTAAGCTGCTTAGCAGATGATTGAAGGCTGCTTCCAGGACCTTAGCTGAAGGCTGCTTCCGGGACCTTAGCTGAGCCTGCTTTTTGCGATTCACATGTATGTTACTTTGGAAAAAATACTAAATAATGATAAGTAATGTAACTGGTGATTTTTGTTGCACCTCTACTAGCCTAGAATGTAATCTTCCCTAAGAAGTGGAATAAAAAAATATTTTAAGAATTTTTAGAATATGCTGTCGTGTAAAGAATGTTTGGTAACGCTTTACATTAATTGCACCTTCATAATGCTTTTATATTGCATTCAAAGAACGTTCAGAGCACCTTCATAACGTATTCATTAAGTATCTATAAAACATTCATAAACATCATGCATGTATACCTTAACATCCTAACATCCCTCAACAGCTGTAATATACATTAATAACAAACATTATATAATAATTACAAGCATTACAATTGTATAATCATGTAATGTTCGTTACTAATGTATATTAAAGCTGTTAAGGGATGTTAGGATGTTAAGGTGTACTTGCTTGCTGCTTATGAATGTTCTATGAATGCATCATGAAGGTGCACTGAATGTTCTATGAACGCATAATGAATGCATGCATGTTTATTTGCATGCATACTGTAAGCGTCTAGGAAATACCTCTAATTTTCTCAGTGGTTATAATTGGACCTACAGGTGACCAAAGCTGATCACCACTGATTAGCTCATAGCCACTGAGAGGGAGACCACAGCGAAGACCCTTCAGGATGCTCCCAAGGAACACATGAACGGGAGATCGCTGACGTAAAATTGCAAAAGCCATCTATCCAAAGCTTGGAGAGAAGTGGAATTTGAGATTTATGGCCACTGGATTCCAGAGAGCGCTCCCACGTGAAATTAAAAAGGATCATTTGGAGTGAGGGGGAGTGAGACAGATGGAGAGATCTTTTTAAAATATTCCTATTTTTTTCACTAGCAGAATGACAAAGATAATCAGGATTTTTCGTGCTGTGAGAATGCGTTCTTCAGTTGCTAGGAGGATGCTGATATAAAAATACCAAGTGCATTGCGTGTGTGTGTGTGTGTGTTTTAATATGGAAGGCACTGGAAAAATCCTCATTTGGAAGCCAGGGGCTCTTGTCTTTCTGAATCTGCATGCAGTTCTGCCAGTTCTCACAAGCGACTGTTTGTCTGCTTGTTTTGATTAAAACCAAGGCAAACAGTTCCTCAAAACACACACACAGACATTACTGAGGAAATCATGGGTAATTATTGCAATGGCTTGTTAGTAAAATGATGTCCTGTACAACATGGCTTCAGTCTGATAGTTATAGGGACAGACATATTGAATAGATAATTATAATAGTAGTATAATAGTATAGGAGAATTTTTAATTCTGTCTTTATTCAGCAGGTCAGAAAAGAGATATAGAGTATTGCCTTTGTTAGGTAGGTTCTGTCAGGTATGCTTCAGAAACAGAGAGGAAGGCTGAAATTTGTCTAACGACTGCAGAAACCTAATTTATAATTTCCATCTCTTTTGGCAAAAGATCTTAAAACAATACCTGGTAAACTCTTTATTACATACAATTTAAAATATAGCTATAAGAACAGTCATTGTAAAATATATTCCCAAGGGAAATGTCCATGGGTCAAATGTTAAAAAGATGCTTAAATTCTATCATTAAAAGTATTCTAAAATGGATACAGTTTGCCTATTTATATCTGCTTTACAATACTCTTATAGAACAGCAATACTGAAAGGTGGCTGAACACAATCTTCCCGACAATTTCAATTTGTTATGTTTTGCTGTAAATAATGTCACAGGGATACACTTTCCAACGCCCTTATGTGATTTCATTTCTTTGCTTGAGTATGGCTAATTTAAGTATGATTCCTGCAGCATGTCAGACAAGTGACACCCTCTCCCTGTTGCCACGGTTACCCTCCATGCTCTATATAACATTTCCTGGTTTGTAATCCGAATGAGCTCCCCACTTGACCACACCGATATCCTTCCACGCTGCACAGGCCAGGGTCCTTCCGATTATCTGCCAGTCCCACATTGCCCCGGACTCCTGCCAGTTGGCCAGTGCCACTACCCCCTCGGTTCCTGCAGCCCTCAACCTCTGCACTCCCCTGCTGGTCACATGACCCTCTCCATCACATGACCTCTGCAAGTCACATGACCAACACCATGTATATAAACCTTGATGACTTCTTCTACTTTGGGTCACTGTGCCACTGCCTCAGCTTTAAACATACCCTCATATTACTCCCCCCAGACCCATAATATAAGATAATAAATCATTGTCCATAAAAAAATGAATTCAGCCAGTGTTTAAAGAAATATGACAAGGATGATACAATTATCTGAAGTTAAACCTTGAGAGAAATTGTCATTTTTTATGGATTCCAATATTCCCATGAATGGCAGATGGAAGGACATGTGTGCCATTCTCCGATACCCTAAGAGAGTCATGATTTCTATTTCGTGGATGAGTAAGCACCTTCACTGGGCCTCCGGTGATGGTGGCATGAGCTGGCCAGAGTCATCCGGGCTCCCTGGGATGGAAGAGACAGGAAAACTGCCACCGTGTTACCTTGGATGGCTCTGTGCCCGCTAAGTGACATTGCCACCACCAAACTTAAAGAAAAAAATCATTCTAATAATGATAAATTGCCATAGAGAAGCACATTATAAATAAAGAAGAAACAAGATGGCAACAGTAAGTTGAAGGTGACTAATGCAAAACTCCTCTGTCATAATAATCAACAGCACTTCCATAGATTTTGTAAATTGGAATCAATAAATCTGTCTAATAACATCTGATTAATATCTAAATGACTGCAACTGGCACACTGACAGGGCACTCGGGATAGGGGACAGGATCTGGTGGCTGCAGTCTAATTCATTTGTGCTTTCATTTTGCTTGCTGTTAGTCAGTTAGCAGCACTTTTGCGACAGTTCACATGCAGCACTGCCGTCGTGTGGCCGCAGAGCGGCACGGATGTCAAGTCATCAAGTGACCGTCATCAGAGGGCTCCACCCTGCTGCCCGCCCGAGCCTTCCAGCTGATTGGTTGCGTTCTCCAGGCTAGGTGTTTCTGATTGGTTGTGTTCTCTAGGTGTTTCCGAGCTGCTTGCTTCCTGGGCTCCTTCAGGAATTAGAGGGTTTATCTGCTGTTTATGCTAAAGAATTAGTCAAACTCCCTTATTGGTCAGTCACGTGAGCCACCTGGGCTGCATGCATAGGTTAGACTGACAGACAGACAGACAGGTTGTCAATATATGAAACTATATAAAGAATACATATGGAAAATAAAGAAGCATGCACACCTAGAAGATAACCTAAATCTCTTTACTTCACTGGTTTTGCCCTGATTACATTGTAACTAAACTGGATCATATAGCAGCAGAGTTTTACCCTTAATATTTAATATTGTCCACATTCAAATTCCCTCCGATTGCCATCTGTCTGGATCGTTTTGTTTGACCCATAATCCAGCAGCAGCTATGCAGATTAAACAGCAGCCGCCATTTAAATTGCACGTCGAGGAGCCCATTTCCAAGCACAAAAGCTGTACATGCGTCGCTCAGTCATAGCAAAGAGTTTTGTTTACAGCATGGGTTCCTGCTGTTGTAATTACATCGTGACGCCGCTGTCATCAAACCCAGGCATTGACGTCTCAAGGACATTGACGGTGCGATGCTTAAGACGGCTCTGAAATCACTACTTCAGCATAGGACGTTTAACTGTGAAAGGCTTTTAATTGGGCAAGTCTGATCAGCATGACATTTCCTGGTACTCACCTATCATAATCAGGGTTCACTTGTGTGGCAAACTTCGTCTATTTTGGTATTATGGCTTTATGGCAGATTTGTGCCACTCGCACTGCAATTACAGTCTTTTCTGTTAAGTCATCAGATGCATTTTTACCTGTGACTTGCGTCCCAACTAACTCAGCATAGGCTTGTGGGAGTTTTACTTACACAGCACTGTTCTGAGGGCAGAACAAAAAAATTATTGGTTCAGAGACACAACCAATCAGGTTATAGAGTAGGTGGCTCCAACAACTAGACGAGGCAGAGCAAGACATCTGATTGGTTGGTCCTGCGTTACTTTCTTGAACCCACCTCCTCTCCAGCCGGATTGGTTGTCTCTTTGAAGCAGTCATTTATTGTTCTGCCATCAGAACGTTTTTGTGTAAGTAAAACTCCCATAGGGCAACTTAGAGCTGGAGGGCAACATGATTACCCAGTGGGCCTTAAGACAACAATCACAAAAGCGTTCCTGTGGCTTCAACTTCTGTCATGTCATTCTGAGTTTTTCCAGGACACTCAGATTGGATCTTTCGGCATGCGAAACACAAATCACCTGGTCAGGACCTTCAGCCAAGCTGTGGAGTCTTCCACTCTGACCCAAAACCCGGAATCCATTAAGTCTTCAACATTCAGGACTCTGTGCTCTCTGGTTAAATACAGTTCAGTTTCCAAAAAAATTAGGACATTGTGTAAAATGTAAATAAAAACAGAATGCAATGATTTACAAATCATATCAATTGATAATAGAACAGACGACATATCAAATGTTGAAAATTTATAAATGTTATTGTTTTATAATAAGAACAGAATAATAATAAAAGATAAAAAAAAAAATTCTAGTGCAAGTCCCAAGGGCCAGCCTACAAATGGTTCTCTTCAGTTTAACCTGGAGTCAGCCCGTGGAAACGCAATACCCACACTCCCCCCCTCCCTGGGAAAGGCTCTGTAAATACCTCGGCTAAGGGAGATCGATAGCAATCCGATGTGGATTTAATGTTTATTGTAAGAATAGAGGAAATCTATAGGTACACTGCGGTACTCTATCGTCTCCCCCGATTTTGACCATCACATACTGCATGGAAATAGCGCTGATCTCCTTAACTTACGGTTAAGAGAAGAAAATAAAATGAGTGTCACACAATTTGCTTTGACTTACCGCCTGTTACTCTTCTCAGTAAAAGATTCATGGCTCAATGAGTTGTGCGCATACAGCTTCAGTTCAAAGATCAATTACCAATAGAACCTGTCATTTACTCATTTACTTCATAAGTCATGTTAATTAATTTACTGAACAGACGAGCAAAAAGGCAGACACATCAAGATACCATATTTTTCTAGGAATTTAAAGCGACTAGTCTTGGGTAATTACAGAAAGAGTGAGTACCTTCCAAAAAAGGCTCAATGTCCATGTCTGTGGAAAAAACGACCTGACAATAGATTCTGAGCCTTTGTTGAAAGCATTCTGAATGTTAGATACTAAATCCCAGTTCATCAGTATCTAATATAAGTAAAGCCTTCGTTGCTTTCTTTTCCAAATCACGAGAGCATGTTATAATTGATTTTTCAGTCTGTTGCTTGGCTTTGCTCCTTCTGATATGGCTTAATATTAGGGTAAGTTGAAAGCAATGGAGGCAGCCCGGGCTTCTTCACAGACAGGAGGGCCCTGACCCTACTTGACCCCAGTCTCCGTCGTTGACTGTGTCCCTCCTTAGCAGAGCTACTTTTCATCCATTATTGCCTTGGTCTCCTTACTTACAGCCTTCATTAAGTATTGCTTCATATCAAGCTGATGTTTTCATCCAAAATGTGCTCATCTGTAACCTTCAAAGACCTGTCCAGCTGTCTACTTGAATAGTTCTTCGTGACACCTGCCCCAGATAATGAATATCCGGGTCGCCCTCGTCAGTGAACTTACCTCGTCAGTGAGGGCCAGTCCCTGGGCAGCATCCTAGGGGTTGAGCCATCCTATAAAACCTCCACCCCAATCAGTTAGCTGTCATTTCAGGGTCAGCCATTCCTACCGTACGTTGGCTGGGAGATGGAGCTATCTAGCTGGATATGAAATTCCTAAAAGGAGCACATGTCAAACCTGTGGCTGTCACAGTCACAGCGAGAGCCCTCCGACAGGGCATCACCCAGAGTGACCTTTGCCTGTCCGCTAGCTCATTGCCTGTTTGCTGCCTGACTCTGTCGAGGGTCCTCACTGTGATCCCTAATGGCTGAGAGGAACTGACTCTGGCTAGGAATTCGGCTGTTGTTCGAAACTGACCATAACAATCATTTTAACACCCGTATGTCTGCTAAATGCCCCATTCTTCCCAATGTCCAGTTAAAATCCAATATTGTCTCCAGTACAAAGGAAGAGTATTCATGTAAGTATAGATACAACCATGGAAAAAATGAAGAGACCATTCTGTATTTTTTTAACAAATCTGCATTTTTGAATCCTGGTTTAACTGTGGTTCTGCAGGCAGAAGGCTGCTTCCAGGTTCAAAATTTCTAAGACAGCAGTAATCAAGAATAAGGTGAAGCAGCAGACACTGGGAATGACCAGACATGAGCCAGGTAAACAGTGGAAGTGACATTCTAATGCCGGAGATGACCGCTAAGTTATCCGACAGTTTCTCAAAGATCGGAAGATGACATCAAGTGACCTTCAAAATGAACAGGAAACATTAAGTGCAGGTGTGAAGTGCACTGCTAGGACAGCTTGTATCAGGCTCCTAGAAGCAGGACTGAAGTTCCATATAACAAGGAGGAAGCCCTTCATCAATGAGAAACAGGGGAGAGCCAGGCTGCAGTTTGCACACCCATAAATGCACACCCATAAATTGAGAAATGAGTGAAACAAAAAATTGTGCTGTGGTCTCTTATTTTTTTCCTTGGCTGTCTAAATTAATTTCTGAACAACGCAATTTGTGACAAACACAGAGTGTTGTTCATAGCTAATCGCATCAAACATATGGTTACTTTGGTTTCTGTGCTAATTGCGTCTTCGTCATTATGGCTATGCATGTCGTTCTGGATGTGAAAGTCTGCTAAAAACTATGCAAACGCGACTTCAACCGGGAGCTGCAGGAACGCTGGGCATTTTCTACCCGGTTAAATTCTCCCACCAGCTTCTGTCTGTAAAATCTTGCACAGCTACAGAGGCAGAAACCCAAAGCTAAGTGATTTATGTTTTAACCGAGTATGTGAATGGGGAAAATAATTAAAAATGAGGAACCTTTCAGTTGGGGGTGGAGAATATAAATCGTGTACAATTTCGGCGACCAAAGTGTCTCTATTAAGTTTGAGATGGTGGCAAAGTTGACAAAAAAAATGAATAAGCAATGAGGCTGGAAGCAAGAGTGGTTTTCAAGCACGCATCAAGTTGCTGTGGAAACCTTATTGACCACAGAGCAAGGGCTTGATGTCTGAAGGTGTAACTGTGCAAACCGCTCGATATGGCCGCATCTCATCAGGGAGAAAAAAAATAACAATATTGTCCCCTCGGTCGTTCTGTTCAATTTTTTTATTTTTTTTTGCAGGTTCACGCAGAGGGAGGTATTGTTTACCAGAACGACCCCACGACAAGCTGCCGCCTCTTTTCGACAGGAGATCAATGCTCACAACAGTGGGGATGAATTGCCAGGCCATGCTGAAAAGGTTATGATTGCTGCGTGGACTTCCCCTACTTGGTCAATCAAGGTCCAGGCTAATGCTGGAGGCCCTACCTCGCTCCTTACACCTTTATCTATCCCATCCTGTAAAAATCGCTGCCATATACTCATCCTCCGAAGCATCCGCTTCAAACTGGAAATGTTAGACTTGCTCTGGTTGGGACAGCAAACGAATCAGACTGTGCTGAACAGACATCGAGACTGAAGAGAGACAGTATGAGGTTTTTAGGGTTTAGTGACCTGAGGGGAGAGGACTGTACACAGAAGACAAAGGGAAGCTTTAGCAAATGGGGGCAATGGGAGGGGAAAACAAGATGGATGTTAGGTTACAAATTGGGACACAAGGGCATGTTGGCTACTCTGTCTGGGCTAAGAGACAAAGAGATTGTTTGATTAGTAACAGCCTGCAGGTGTCCTGCTCCAGGGCGTCTTACATTACATTTTTATACCCACAGTGTCCCGTTTATTTGATACAACTGCTGGCTAATTCAAACGATCTACTCCTTCAAACAGCCAATCATGTGGCTGCAATTGAATACTTGCAGCAAACAGACACGGTCAAAGGGTTCCCTTAGTGTTCCTCTGAGCATCAAAGCAGCTAAGACAGCTGATCTGAGCCATTTACAATTGAGTAGTTACTGTCGGTGCCATACGGGGCGATTCCAGTATCTCTGAAACAGCCAGCCCTCCTGTGATTTTTACACATTACGGCATACAGAGTTTACAGAGAACGGTGTGACGAACAAAAAAACTTTCGGTCAATGGCATTTCTGTAGCCGAAAACACTTTTTTAATGAGAAAGGTCAGGAGAGAATGGGCAGACTCGTTAAAGCTAACAGGAAGGCCACAAGTGCAAAAATAACAGCTCAATACTACTGTACGATGGTTAGCAGAAAAGCTTCTCTGAATGCACAATTTATCTCCCCTTGAAGGGGTTCTGCAGGCAAAAGAGGGTCCTACCCAGTGTTAGCTGGATCTATTAGCTGAATGTAAATATTCTTTCTGGATGTACCTAGAATTGGGCCAGACAGGGGAATTATCCAGTGATGCCAAAATATTCAGTCATTCTTACATACACAGACACTTTCCTTGATTACTCATAGAAGAATAAATGGGGCATTATCTCAGGAAGTCAATGTTGTACTACAGTACAGTATATTCTTTTCAATGAAGAGATGGAGAACTCCTTTAAAAAGTTGATGTAGCGGCGATATAAATATATCATGGAATAAATGGCCTTTCCGTTTTCAAAGCTCGGTCTTCTGAAGCACCAAATTTAAGTGGCTCCAGCTAATTTCCCTTCCTGAGGCACCACAATAAATTATTCGGGCAGCATGTACTGGTGTCAGTCACTCCATGATGCAGTGATTCCATAGCTACATGTGGTATAATTCAGTAAGTGTTCAACGGTCATCTGAGTGTTGAAGCAGCGAGATCCTGAAAATGTAAATAGTGGAAGTAACAGTGTAACAGGAATGTAGGAAGGGCAAGAGAAATATAAATGTTTGTGTGAAGAAAAGTAGGCATGTGGCAGGAAAAATCATTTTAAATGTATTTATTTTGAATTCAACCAGATTTAAGCATTGTTACTCTGCCAGCCTGTGCAGAGTATACCTCTGTGTATACTCTCCACAGAGTATACCTCTGTGTATACTCTCCACAGAGTGTTCAGAGTGTACCTACATTGTGTACTGGCCTTCTATCCCATGACCAGCACACGGATGCTGCCACTGCACTCTTAAGCAATTTCTCCAGGGCCGCTAGATGCTGGCTGACCCCCAAGATTTGCTGTCATCTGTCTCATGGAGAGCAGGGTGGGATAGGCGAAAAGTATTCTATTCTATTCTATTCTATTCTATTCTATTCTATAATGGGGTGAGGTTCCAGGGTAACCATGACCCTATACTCAATAAGTAAAAAAGGGAAATTGCTGTATGATATTATAGTCATATGAATACCAAATAGATTAGGGGTTTCCAACCTTTTGATTTCCACAGACCGCCATGTGTTGTGCAATAATTTCATAGTTCAGACACATGACACGGGTAGGGAGGGGTTGAGGGGCCTGGGGAGTACCAGTGGATCGATTGACAGGCCAGATTTACTAAGTTTAGCCATTTCCAGTTTTTTCAGATGCGATCAAAACTTGTGAATAATATGGGTTGTAAAAAAACATGTGTGGCTTGAAAATGTGTGGTTCATTTTTGGAAATGAACCAAGCCCCCCCCCTACCCAAGTGCCAACAGTCTGTGGCCCTGAGGAGGGTGACCGTGAACCATGGGTTGGGACCCCCTGATATAGATAATGAGCTTGGGATGAAGGCCACGGTCTAGCTGAAGGTTAAGGAGCCTGCTGTTAGTGCTCGTTTATCCGTGCAGCCAGTGTGTGGAAGCCGTGATTCCAGGAATGGGTCCTGCACATGCCTGTGTGGTAAAAGTCCAAAGTACTGCACTATCAACCCAAGGGCCCAAAGTCCTGCACTATCATCCCAAGGGCCCAAAGTCCTGCACTATCAACCCAGGGGCCCAAAGTCCTGCACTACCAACCCATGGGCCCAAAGTCCTGCACTATCAACCCAAGGGCCCAAAGTCCTGTACTATCAACCCAGGGGTCCAAAGTCCTGCACTATCAACCCAAGGACCCAAAGTCCTGCACTACCAACCCAAGGGCCAAAAGTCCTGTACTATCAACCCAAGGGCTCAAACTCCTGCACTATCAACCCAAGGGCTCAAACTCCTGCACTACCAAGCCAAGGGCCCAAAGTCCTTCGTTACAGTGCCACATTTCCACGTATGCTATGAGGATGAAGCATACTGTAGCATATTTACCTTTATTTATTTAGCAAACGTTTTTATCCAAAGCGACACATGATTGAAAGCAGGGTCAGCCAGTTCCTGGAGCAATAGGGGGATATGGGCTTTGTTGAAGTACCTAATGGGCTGAATCAGTCTTCAGATCATGGGCACAGCACCCTAACTACTTACCCTCACAGCGCCCCCCCAGTGGATCAGTACTGAAGAGAAGTATACAGGCCAAAATATAATCCATGTTGCGTTAATGGACCTCATTTTGTACGCTTGGTCTGATGAGCACCCTCACCACAGACCGACACCACAGAAGACACAAAATCGACAGAATATTAGAGAGTGATATGCTAAAATGTTATTGTATTAGGCACTCAGAAACCTCAATGCATGCCAATGTAATTCATTTTTATGTGAGGGCGAAATTGCTTGTAAGCTGATATGTTTCAGTTGTTGCTTGTTCTTTGCAGTTGATCTTTTGATCACATTGTCTTTCTCTTTCTTCGGCAGAGTATGAAGCAGCTGTTCTATTGCAGACCTGGTGTGGGCATTTCTCTCATCCACGGGTCGTGTATATA